>ML778229.1:500372-527807 GCA_009831015.1 Picea engelmannii
GCAGGACTACTGAGAGGGGAGGGTGCTGAAAAAGAGACCATGATGGCTGAAGAAAGGTGGTGGAAGGAACCTAGAATGGTGGCATTAACTTCCACCCAAAACCAATACTGTATTTGGACTTCACTAGCCCGAAGAACCAAGAGTGGCTCGCTGGCCCCAAATTAAATGACTCGTCAGTATTGGTAGGTAAAGGGATCCTCATGAGTAATGAGGGATGGGGGTGAACCGCCCATCCGTAGATTCCTCAGACCTGACCACTTTGAGGAAAATCATGCCACACGTAACCTCGCCAAATAGAGAAAAGGTAGGAAGTGTGGGCGATCAAGGGGTGGACGCGAGGGAAAGAGGAGGAGGAGAACTATGGAAAAAAATACAGAGTGAGTGATAGCAGAGAAGAAGGAGAGTAACCTGCATTCTTGGTCATTGACAAATAGAGACACAGTTTCGCAGCATCGTGGTCTTAGCTCGGGGGTGGCTAGTGGTAAATCTGTTGGGAGTCGTTGAGCCTACGGTTGGGTGGAAACGAGCACCGCTCTTAGCAATTGCAGTCACACCTGGTGTTATTTCTGATAAGTGTTTTATGTCTTGTATATTGAATTTTATATGTTGATATATATGTTCATAGTCTGTGAAATTTATGAATGGTTTGAGCATAAGACTATCTATGTGGTGTTTTGACCAGAAATGGTGGTTGCATGCTTATAATGGAAAGACCACGTATGGTTATGTTTTACAAATTGTTATTTATATGCTTACCGATCTAAGTCTGACTTCAAGTCTTCTCTTGGGAGATTGTTCCTATGTTTGTCCTACCTGATGCCTAGGATAGATTTCCTCCTGAAGGCATCCTTTTGAGACCCCTCCCTTACCTTAGAGAAGACCTTCCAGTCTGGTCTTCAAAACCTGGTGTAAATTACCTGAGGACCCGAAGAAGGATGTTAGAGGTTAAGTCTCATAACCTTGTACGAGGGAGAACAATCCTCGTAGACCTCAACATTTTGACATTTCGGCACCCGAAGTATCTATGTGTGAGTTTTCTTGCACTCGCGAGTCCTGAAACCCCGACTCGCGAAACCAAGAAATGAGAGCGTGTGGATAAGTATCGATCGATGGATGAGATTCCATTGGAAGATCTGTGGTCATTCATGACCGTTAGATTAGAGGAAGAAATGAGGGCATTACATGCCTTAACCCTTTTCCTTTATCTTCGTGAGTAGCGAAGAAATCGGGACCGTATATCCCCAAGGTCTGTGGGAGCATCTGGACCATTGGTTTTTCCACTTCCAGGGAGCAGTGGGAGAGTGCACAGCATGGGACAAATCTGAGTCGTCAGATCTTAGTTAGAAAACCCGACAACCATTGGATCTGTCGAGAGTTGCACGAGGTTTAAAACCTCACGCGAAGAGCAGCAAAGTGAAAGTCTTGAAGGAGTTCGTATCGGGATATTGGAATTCGGGAGTTCGAGAGTCTGGAGGATGAGAGTCCAGGCACTTGACATTAGAAATCATGAAACTGTGAAAGAATTGAAGTCATCCGTCTGCAGGAGGAGGCGTGTCGTGGAATCATCCATTTCGAAGATTCGGGTACCGGGAGTCAGAGAAGGAAGTCTCTTGACTTCACGAGTGGCGAAGTTGTGAAGAGATCAGGGCCATTCATCTAAGGAGAACAGGTGGTAGAGATCGAAGGATTGACAGAAGTGGAGAAGAGATCCAGGATTCGGATCTCGCTAACTCGGAGGTTCCCAAGGTGAAGACCCAAGAGTTGGGTGCTCCAAGTCGTGAAGTTGCGAAATAATGAGGAGTGGAGACAGTCGTTGGATCCAGGTCATAGGAGGACCATTGGATCAGGAACCCCATCACATATCGTGCATTCGAGGGTTTGGAGATTGAGAGGACCTCGTCTCGACTGCAAAATTCGTGAAGTGTCGAGAGATGAGGCACAAGAGAAGGGACACGTGGTAGAGCCGCAAGGTGGCACCCACGGGGTTGACAGGCGGACATGCTAAATTGGGGAGAAGGAGTCAACACTTCGTTGATTTCTTGCATCTTGGAGATTCACGAGATAAGAGCACGAAGGCTCATCACTACAACTTGCGAAGTGGCAAGTTGCGATAAGTGCGAAAGGAAGGTCAACCTTCTCTAACTTTCAAGTCTCGAAGGTTCGCATGAGAAGAGCATGGAGGTTCAACCCTTCGACTTCCAAAGTCATGAGTTACGATGAGAGCTAGTGTTTATCCTAGCCAGTGGTCACATGTGGAGGGCGCTGATAGAAGGGAGGTATACCCATTTCATGATCTTGAGTATGGCGAGATTGGAAAGGAGGAGTCGAGAGCTTCAACTCGCGAAATCGCGAGATGGCGAGTTGTGACAAGCGCCTTTGGGAATAGGCCTTGGTCATAGCACTGTCGTTGCTTCGGAGTCATGGAGCTCATGCCTAGTGTTGTTCACATAGGGGAACTTTTGAAGGACCAGTGGATCGATTGAATTGAGATTCCAGCAAGGAATCAAAAGAAGTCGTTTCAGCTCATAAAAGAAACTGAACTATCCTTAAGACTGGGAGGTTGCACAGAGACTCTGACGAGGGAGAGGTGGCATATGTATCATGTGCTAAGCCCCGTAGGGTCTCGTGGATTCTATCCCTTGAGAAAAGGCAAAAAATCTATTGCACCACATTGGGTATGTGACAAATTTGTATTTGAGCATGGTTACAACACTTGGCCTACTTGGGCTCATGAACAGGTTGTGCAGAAGCTCCATTTGGAACACTCCTAAAAAGAATAAACTTCTCTGTCTTAACCTTCCTAATCAAAAGATGAAGTTAAGAATGAAAAAAATAACCCTATGGTGTGTGTGAACATGTGAAAATATGAATTATGTACTGGCTATAAATATAAATATTGACTAAAAACCAGCATTTTTCCTTTTGCACACAAGCGGAAGATCAACCACGGGAAATTACCAACGCATAGTATGGTGACTCACCAAGAAGTGGGAGAAGGCTCCCACAATAGAGATGAAAGGAGGGAAGTAGGGACCCCTCCAGGTCTATCTGAGATAGTGAGGAGCCTCATGGTTGAATTACAAAGATGTAAGGCCAACAATGAAAGGATGATGAAAGAACAAGAAAATCAAACAGAAATTAATGCAGTTTTACTGCAGAGTTTATTCGATCTACAAAGACAAATGCAGCATGAACCTGAAACTCATAAACATGGTCATATAAGTGGTCACACTGAGAGGAGCACCTCGAAAAGGGTCCACCCCAAAGGTAAAGGACAAGCATCAGATGATTCCTCTGAGAAGGAATCTAGCAATTCTGAGGGATCTTCTAGCAGCAGAACCAGTTCCTATTCCCGAAAGAAATAGAAAAAGAAAAAGCCTCCCAAAGGTCGAAAATTTGAAGAATTCATAAAATCCAAACCACCCTACTTTGATAGTGAAATAAAGAAGGGAGAGGAAGCAGAGACCTGGCTGCTTGGACTAAAGAATTATTTTAGAGTCCATGACTTTTCAGAAAATATGAAGGCCGGAGTGGCCACCTTCAACTTGAATGGAAAGGATTCGATTTGGTGGGAATACCTTAAGAATGTGAAAGGGGTTCGCGAGGAGGACCTATCTTGGGATCAATTTGAGAAATACTTTCGAAAGAAGTATCTGTCGGAAAAATATTTCGACCAAAAGACTAAAGATTTTTATGAACTCAAACTGGGACAACTCACTATAGAAGAATATGTCAACAAATTCCTCGATTTGTTGAGGTATTTACCCTATATCAAGGTGGAAAAGGCAAAGGTGCAATGCTTCATCAGTGGACTACCTAAGGACTATCGGAACATAATTGAATTTGATGAGCCAAAGACTTTAGAAGGCACTATTCGAAAGGCGACCTATTGTCATGAACAGTTTGGGCATCGAGCAGAACCTCGCGAAGGATGGAAACAAAAGAATAGTTCAAGACTTCAAAAAAGAGGAATTAAAACCCTAAGATTTAAGAACTATAAGAAGAGCCCAAGAATGAGCTTCCCAGCCCAGAGTATGCACTAGCAGAATTTTCCCTCCTTGATCGAAAATAAAACTTTTGGACCCATATCAGTGAAGACTGACAACCCAAAGAGAGAACCTCTGAAATGTTGGGGTTGCAGAGAAGAACATCTCCTGAGAGACTATCCACACCGGCAATAGAATAGTCGAAGGATTTATAACATCCAGGAAACTACTACCGTTAATGATGTGGCCATGAGTGTGCCACAAATTTATGCAGCCTTGGATAATAACCAAGCTGACCACCAAGCTTCAATAGTGGAAATAGAAGGTATGATTTCCAACCATCTAATGTCTATTTTAACTGACCTTGGTTCAAATTTGAGTTATATATCCCATAAAGCTATTGACAAGTGTAAACTACAGCCACAAAAACATACCAAGCCATGGTTGGTACAGTTAGACACTAGCACCAAAAGGAGGATAGCAGAGGTCATACCAGCTAGCCAATTAATGTTGGGTGAATCCCCCACCTAAACAAACCTTAACTTATTACCCCTGGGATCGTATGATCTGCTGATTGGTATGGAATGGCTAGCCACCCATAAAGCCAAATTGGACTATTACCATAAAACCTTAGAATGTGTAAGTAAAGAAGGGAAAAAGATAACCCTTCAAGGGATCCAAAAACCTATCTCAGTGAGACAAATATCATCTCTTCAAATGAGAAAGTATTGCCGAAAGGGATGTCCCCTATATGCAATACATGTGTTGAAAACAATCGAAGGTGACAAACCAAGCACTGACGATCACCCTATCCTAAGAGAATACAAATATGTGTTTCCGGAAGAGGTATCGGGTTTACCTCCGAGAAGGGACATAAACTTCTCAATAGAACTTGCACTAGGAACGGTGCCAGTGTCTAGGACATCCTACTAGATGAGCACACTCGAGTTAGTTGAACTCAAGATGCAATTAAAAGAAATGATGGATAAAGGCTATATTCAACCCAGCGTGTCTCCGTGGGGAGCACCAGTCCTATTCATGAAAAAGAAGGACGGTACCATTAGACTGTGTATAGATTATAGGCAACTCAATAAGGTAACCATAAAGAACAAGTACCCCTTGCCCAGGATTGATGACCTATTCGATCAATTAGGGGGTGCGTCTATTTTCTCAAAGATTGATTTGAGGTCAGGATACCATCAAGTCCGAATAAAGGGTAAAGACATCCATAAAACTGCTTTCCGAATGAGGTATGGTCACTATGAGTTTGTGGTGGTACCATTTGGGTTGACCAATGCCCCTGCCACTTTTATGTGCTTGATGAACAATGTACTCAACAAGTTCCTAGACAAATTTTTGCTTGTCTTTATTGACGATATATTAATTTACTCCAAGAAGATAAAAGAGCATAAAGAGCATCTTAGACTTGTCTTGCAAGTGCTAAGAGAACATCAACTCTATGCCAAATTCAGCAAATGTGAATTCTTCCAAAGGAAAATACATTACTTAGGCCATGTTCTCTCCGAAGAAGGAGTAGCAGTAGACCCTGACAAAATTAGTTCTATCATGGAATGGCCTACCCGAAAAAATGTTTTGGACATCAGACCCTTCATGGGATTAGTAGGATACTATAGGAGATTTATAAAAGGATTCTCCAAGATTGGTTGTCCAATCACTACCCTCCAAAAGAAGGGGACAAAATTCCTGTGGACACATAAATGTGAAGAAAGATTTCAAACCTTGAAACATCTACTGACCCATGTGCCTATGCTGGAGATCGCGAATCTAGACGCTGACTTCCTAGTGTGCACAGATGCCTGTAAGGAAGGGCTCGGAGAAGTCCTTATGTAGGAAGGAAGTGTGATCTATTGTGAATCTCGAAAATTGAATGAGCACTAAGTCAACTATCTGACCCATGATCTAGAGATGGCTGCCATAGTGCATGCCTTGAAAATGTGGAGGCATTACCTCTTGGGGAGAAAATTTGTACTTATGACAGATCACTATGGATTGTGATACCTGTTTGATCAACCAAAGATCAATGCTAGACAAGCTAGGTGGATGGCCCTCCTTAGCGAGTTTGATTTTGAGATCAAACACATTAAAGGAAAGGAAAATAAGGTGGTCGATGCCCTTAGCAAAAGTATGAAAACAGTTCACCTGGCAGTGGTAAGCACCTGCGAGAAAAATGTCAAGGAAAGAATCGGAAATGCACAAGAAACAAATGCCTTTGTCTAGACCGAGAACCATGTACCTACAGCGAGAACCCACTGGAGTAAAATATGAAGGTTACCAGATGACCGAAGGAGGTCTACTCACTTACAGAAGAAGATTTTATATTCCAGATTGTGATGACTTGAAGAGGTTCATACTAGATGAACTACATAAAAGACCCTACTCTGGTCATCCAGGATACCAGAAGATGATCACGGCCACTTGGAGACAATTCTATTGGCCTGGAATGAAGAAAGACATAGCCAAGTACTTAACCAAATGCATAGAGTGCCAAAAGGTTAAAGCAGAACATCAACACCCAACAGGATTATTGCAACCTTTACCAATCGCAGAATGGAAATGGGAAACCATCTCCATGGATTTCATCACTGGATTACCAACCTCAAACAAACAGAATGATGCCATTATGGTGGTGGTGGATAAATTGAGCAAGTTTGCTCACTTCATCCCCGTCAAGTCGAATTGCAAGGCAATAGACATCGCCCAGGTATTCATGAAGGAGATATTCAGACTGCATGGTATGCCGAAAGAGATCATGTCTGACAGAGACATGAAATTTACTTCTAACTTTTGGAAATCACTAGTGGCTGTCTTAGAGACCAAATTGTTGTTTAGGACCGCCTATCACCCTCAAACCAATGGAAAAATAGAACGAGTGAACCAAATACTTGAAGAAATGCTAAGAATGCATGTAATGCATCAAACTAGGAAGTGGGAAGACTACCTGCCACTGGTAGAATTTGCCTACAACAATGGCTACCAAACATCCTTGAAGATGAGCCCCTTCGAAGCCCTCTATGGTAGACCGTGTAACACTCCAGTCAGCTAGAGTAATCTCGTAAATAAGATTTATTTTGGACCTGACATGTTGAAAGAAATGGAACAGCAGGTGACTTAGATAAAACAAAACCTGAAGGTCGCCCAAAACCGACAGAAAAGTTATGCTGACCAAAAGAGAACTCCAAGAGAGTTCAAAATGGGAGACCATGTATATCTCAGAGTTAGACCCCAGAAGAGTTCTCTAAAAATGGGATCTTGTTCCAAGTTGGCACCTCGTTATTGTGGACCCTTTGAAGTTCTAGATAGAGTGGGACCTGTAGCCTATAGGCTAGCACTTCCTCCCACAGTCAAAGAACATAATGTTTTCCATGTCTCATTATTGAAGAAATATGTACATGATACTAACCATATAATTGATTGGTCTGTGATTCAGGTGGAACGGGAGGGAGAATTTCTACCAGAACCTTAATGCATACTGAACAGAAAGGAAACCCCACTCTGAAACTGAACCATTGCACACGTCAAGGTGCAGTGGAGAAATTTTGGCCTAGATGAGGCTACATGGGAAATGGAGGATGCCATGAGACAGGCATATCCAATTTTGTTTACTTCTGTACATGCATGCCATGTTGATGGATAAGAACATCGAGGAAGATGTTCCTTTAAGGGGGAGGGAATTGTAACACCCTGCTTCCCCCAGTCTATAAAAATAACTATACTGTCCAAGAACTATGGAAAACTCAAAAATGTGAATGTGTGATGTGAATGGACCTTGTGGAAAAGGTCGAGGAATGTAAATAATATTATATATATATATATATATATTGTAGGAATGCTAAGAGGGGAGGGTGATGAAAAAGAGACCAAGATGGCTAAAGGAAGGTGGTGGAAGGCACCTAGAATGGTGGCATTAACTTCCACCCAAAACCAATACCGTATTTGGACTTCACTGGCCCAGAGAACCAAGAGCGGCTCGCTGGCCCCGAATTAAATGACTCGTCAGGATTGGTAGGTAAAGGGCTCCTCATGAGTAATGAGGGATGGGGGTGAACCACCCATATATAGAGTCCTCAGACCTGACCACTGTGAAGAAAATCATGCCACACGCAACCTCTTCAAACAGAGAAAAGGCAGGAAGTGTGGGCGATTAAGGGGCGGACGTGAGGGAAAGAGGAGGAGGAGAACTCTTTAAAAAAATACAGAGTGAGTGATAGCATAGAAGAAGGAGAGTAACCTTCGTTCTCGGTCACTGGAAAATAGAAACATGGTCTCGTAGCATTGTGGTCTCAGCTTAGGGGTGGCTAGTGGTAAATCCATTGGGAGTCGCTGAGCCTACGGTTGGGTGCAAACGAGCACCCCTCTCAATAGTTGCAATCACACCTAGTGTTATTTCTGATAAGTGTTTCATGTCATGTATCTTGAAGTTTATATGTTGATATATATGTCCATAGTCTGTGCAATTTATGAATGGTTTGAGCATAAGACTGTCTATGCGGTGTTTTGACCAGAAATTGTGGTTGCATGCTTATAATGGAAAACCACGTATGGCTTATGTTTTACAAATTGCTATTTATATGCTTACCGATCTAAGTCAGACTTCAGGTCTTCTCTCAGAAGATTGTTCATGTGTTTTTCCTACCTGATGCTTTGGATAGATTTCCTCCCGAAGGCATCCTTTTGAGACCCCTCCCTTACCTTAGAGAAGACCTTCCAGTCTGGTCTTCAAAACCTGGTGTAAATTATCTGAGGAACTGAAAAGGGATGTTAGAGGTTAAGTCTCATAACCTTGTATGAGGGAGAATGGTCCTTGTAGACCTCAACATTTCGGCATTTCGGCACCCGGAGTATCTAGGTGTGAGTTTTCTTGCACTCGCGAGTCCCGAAACTCCGACCCGCGAAATACCAAAATGGGAGCGTGTGGATAACTATCGATTGACGGATGAGACTCCATTGGAAGATCTGTGGTCATTCACGACCGTTAGATTGGAGGAAGAAATGAGGGCATTACATGCCTTAACCCTTTTCCTTTATCTTCATGAGTAGCGAAGAAATCGGGACCGTAGATCCCCAAGGTCTGTGGGAGCATCTGGACCATTGGTTTTTCCACGTCCAGGAAGCAGTGGGAGAGTGCACAGTATGGGACAGATCTGAGCCATCAGATCTTAGTTAGAAAACCCGACAGTTGTTGGATCTTTCGAGAGTTGCACGAAGTTTAAAACCTCATGCGAAGAGCAGCAGAGTGAAAGTCCCGAAGGAGTTCGTATCGGGATATCGACATTCAGGAGTTTGGGAGTCTGAAGGACAAGAGTCCAGGCACTCGACATCAGAAATCATGAAACTGCGAAAGAATCTGAGCCATCCGTCTGCGGGAGGACGCATGTCGCGGAATCATCCATTTTAGAGATTTGGGCACCGGGAGTCAGAGAAGGAAGTCTCTTGACTTCGCGAGCAGTGAAGTTGTGAAGAGATCAGGGTCGTCCATCTGAGGAGAACAGGTGGAAGAGATCGAAGGATCGGTGGAAGTGCCGAAGAGATCCAGGATTCAGATCTCATGAACTCGGAGGTTCGCAAGGTGAAGACCCAAGAGTTGGGTGCTCCAAGTCGCGAAGTTGCGAAATAATGAGGAACAGAGATAGTCATTGGATCCAGGTTGCGAGAGGACTATTGGATCAAGAGCCCCATTGCATATTGTGCATTTGGGGGTTCGGAGGTTGAGAGGACCTCGTCTCGACTGCAGAAGTCGCGAAGTGACGAGAGCCGAGGCACAAGAGAAGGGACACGTGGCAGGACCGCAAGGTGGGGCCTGCATGGTTGACAGGAAGACACGCGTCATCTGGAGAGAAGGAGTCAACACTCCATTGATTTCTCGCATCTCAAGGATTCACAAGATAAGAGCACGAAGGCTCATCTCTACAACTCGCGAAGTGCTGAGTTGCGGGAAGTGCGAAAGGAAGGTCAACCTTCGTTGACTTTCAAGTCTTGGAGGTTCGCACGGGAAGAGCACGGAGGTTAAACCCTTCGACTTGCAAATTCCCGAGTTGTGACGAGAGCTAGTGTTTATCCTAGCCGATGGTCACACATGGAGGGTGCTGACAGAAGGGAGCTATACCCATTTCGTGATCTCGGGTATCGTGAGATTGGAAAGGAGGAGTCAAGAGCTTCAACTCGCAAACTCGCAAGATGGCGAGTTGTGACAAGCACCTTTGGGAATAGGCCTTGGTCATAGCATTGTGGTTGCTTGGGAGTCGTGAAGCTCGCACCTAGTGCTATTCACACAGGGGAACTTCCAAAGGACCTGTGGATCAATTGAATTGAGATTCCAGCAAGGAATCAAAAGAAGTCGTTTCGGCTCATAAAAGAAACTGAGCTATCCTTAAGACCGGGAGGTTGCACAAAGACTCTGTCGAGGCAGAGGTGGCATCTATAGCCTGTGCTAAGCCCCGTAGGGTCTCGGGGATTCTGTCCCTCGAGAAAAGGAAAAAAATATATTACATCGTAGTGGGTATGTGACATAGACTCCCTTTCCATGATGCATTCATGATCACGACACAAACCTCAAGAGCCAACTAACCATTCCACATGGTCAAGGTTTTTGTTCCAGGCTGCTCAATCCTTGGCCAAAGGAGAGTATCTTTCCACTGCCCCTTGGAGAAACATCCACACTCCTCCCTACGAGGTTGGTCACACCCCTCTCTACGAGGGTATTCTATCATGTCCCTAGAGTATTAAAAACTCAAACTTGGGAAATTTCTCATTCCCCTTCTCTACGAAGGTCTCTTCCTTCTCTACAAAGCTCTCTTTCTTCTCTACGATGGTCTCTTCCTTCTCTACAAAAGTCTCTTCTCTTTTCCTTCTCTATGAAGGTCTACCTGTGGTGTTGCTCATTCCTTCTCTACAAAGGTCTCGCTATGGGATCTGGAAAAAAAAATCTCTTGTGGTCCAAAATATTTCCATGGTATAATACCATGTTACCCATCTGTTGGGCACCATCCATCTATTGGATAACTTTCATCTTGATCAAAATATCTCATTACTCATCCACTGAGTAAAATGTTCCATGGACCACTACTTTCCTAACTGCACCAAATCACGATCCTTCATTTCGAACTCAGAGACATAGCTCCCTCTTGCACCAAACTAAGATCTTATTTAACTTTGTAACATCTGATAATCATCATCCTTAAAGTTCTCTTCTGCAATATCCTGGGTGCCTTCCTAAGTTTGAACATTTCTTTATTTTTGAATTCATACTGGATCAACCTGCTCCCTCTGCATCTATAAGAACGGTACTGAAACAACCTGTAGTTACCTGCATCTCATCAACTATATCTTAGTATCCATATTTATCTTCATATTGAACATTTATGTTCTACATATTTAGGAGCCTCCTGCTCCTATATAAATATTAGATATTGTTTGGTCTTTACTGACTGTCACCATATCATAAGTCCTTCTCATGTTGTCTAACTTCTTCAATTCAAGGTATAAGTTCTTTCTTCCGAGACCTGTAAACTTACTTACAGTATGATTTTTGAGATATGTCACTTAGCCAATCCATCAGTAACAATAAGCAGTAATCAAATAAAACTATATCATGATTTATATCATAGTAGTACACATATTTTCTTAAGAAAATCTTGTACAACCATGTACACATCTGAAGCCCTAATCATGAATAAGACTTTTGAACTCTTTTTCACTCTAGCTATGAAATTACCAAATTTTCCCTTACTATCATAGCTAAACACATACCTTTGTCACTCTCATGAGTGATCATACCTGAAATATATATTTTATCTCTTTCTTTATCCTCTTCTTTGATAAGTCTGCATAGACACTGAAATAAAATGAGGTTAATTAACATTCTCACAAAAATCTAACTCATAATGATAAAATATTAAATTAAACAAGATACTAAAAATAAACATGAATACTTATCTTTTTTGTGTGTGGGGGGAGGCTCCACAGACTCCACCATTTTCTGTATTTCTTCAGATCAACTATCTTCAACTTAAAGTACATATTTCTCAATTTCTACTAAATCTTTCTTTGAGGGAGGATATTCCTCTTGCTCTGCCAAATGTGCTTGATGCTTTCTTTTCCCTTTTCCTTGAGGACAATCATAGGAAAAGTGTCCCAACTTTTAACAGTTGTAGCATATGATCTTTGAAACATATTTCTTCTTATCTAGAATTCTTACAGAGTTATCTTCTAGTTGTTCTTTGAATTGTGATATTCTAGAGAAATATTCATGAATTGTTTCTCCTTTATGCATCCTTGTATTCTTGAGTTGAGTTCTTAGATTCATCTTCCGATTTATGTTCCTTCCTTAATATAATTGGGTTAGGGAATCAAACATTTCTTTTGGAGCCTTCTTTGAGGCCGCCTGAGGAATCAAGTGATCTTTGATAGAATCTACAATGATTCTAATGGCCCTAATTGTGTCTTTTTGGTGTTTTTCTTTAGCTGCAATATTGGCAGGTTTAGGAGGTGTGCTTGGCTGAGGCGAGTAGCTTGGTGTGGTTAGATTTTAGAAAATCCAAATTTTTCCCCTTCAAACTTGACCAACAGATTTTTGGACTGGTTCTTTTGGTTTTCGGGTACTTCTGGTTTTTTGGTATTTCTGGTTTCTTGGTACTTCTGGTTTTCTGGTATTTCTGGTTTCCTGGTACTTCTGGTTTTCTGGTACTGGTGAAAACTAGGGTTTCACTTTCTAGGAGTTCTATCCACTGAAATGGTGTGCTGAAGGTGCCAATGAGTTCCTTTGGCTAGGGCACACTTTTCTAGACGATCTTTGGGATGAAATTCCTCTTTCATAAAAAGATTTAATTTTCTTGTATGACAACAGTGATGCTTTTCTTTTTCCTGTGAAAAATGCTCTCTTTCAACTTACCTCTGATACCATGTTAAAGTTTAAACTATTATTAGGTTTATTTTCAATTTACTAGATAACCATAGCATAGATAGGATCACTGAGAGATACACAATCAAAATATACACAACATTTATCCTAGGAAACTCTCATGGGGAAGAAAACCCAACAAAATCTTCCTTAATATAGATAGCCAATACAATACCAAGACAATAAACCAAACACTAGAAAATATCCTCTCTCAAGTAATGTGCCTCTCTCTCTTCCTTCTTCTCCAACTGCATCTACCAAAATTTCACTCTCGATGATCGAATGAGTGAGTGAACAAATGAGTGGTTGTCTTCCTTTATTTATACAAACTGGAAAGCGCTGAAAGGAGGTGTCTCTTCACAGCAGGGCCGACTTGTCTTTCTCGGTGGTTAGAACCACTTTAATTTATCTAGGGGCAGACTTCTCAATTTGCATATTACAATTAGGGTTTGACCAATATGCAAAAGGGGATTTGGTCAATTACAATGCCCCACATGATCAATCCACAAAAGGGGATTGATCTAATGAAAAACAAATCAATAATAAATAGAATACTCTTTGCAGTTACAATATTTCAACAATTATTAAGAGATAAAATTATCTTTCCAATAATACATTCCAAATGGGTGTCTAATCGTGTTCCAGTTAGGAAAAAGAATGGTGACATTAGAATTTGCATCGATTTCAAAACCTTAATAAAGCTTCTGAAAAATATAATTTTCCATTACCTCCTATGGAACCGATTCTTCAATCAGTTTCTGGCTCTAAAAAGATGTCATTTCTAGATGGGTTTTCCAAGTACAATCAAATCCTAGTGCACCCAAATGACAGACTCAAAACAACATTTAGAACCAAATGGGGAATTAATGCTTATCATAAAATTCCATTTGGATCGATAAATTCCGGTGCAACTTTTCAAAGGGAAATGGATGTTTCTTTTAGAGGAATAATTAATAAATATTTTGTTGTTTATTTGGATGATATTGTAATCTATTCCAAAAATGCTAAGATCACATCCATCACATAAAGTAAATTTTTGAAAGATGTAAAAAATATGGAATTTCGCTTAATTTTCTTGTTGCTTGTTATTAACAATCAAGTTCATTTTGTGTACTTTACATATCTCTTTTTTATGCATTCTTAATGAAGATAATCATTATTTTTGGATTGCATGAAGAATTTATTTATTTATTTATATTATCTTATCAATGATAACAACTCCTTCTATGATTAATTCATTATTATCAAGAAAGATTACCAAGGAAAGTACTTTGTAGCAAGGTTTTAACATAGTTTAATCCTCTTTCACATAAATTAAATAACAATAAGAATGGAAAATTTTAAGATGAAAAGGCTTAGTTTACCCCATGACATTCAATATATCAAAGTAACTTTCAAATATCATCCCACTTTCTATTCGCCATTGTAAAAATTCAATCTCAAATATATTTATCAAAAGATGACCAATAAATTTAATATATAGGAGGTTGTGGGAAGTGTATACAAACCCGCCAGGGCTATGGATGCTCTCTAGTAGTGGGGTAACGTATGCATGATATTAAAGCAACTTCGTCGGGGTACTAAACAAGCCTGCTGACAGTGAAGGAATGTTGGGTAACAGAAAGATGAGTTGAATTGATTGCATCTATGGTAAGTAAGTTTTTCTACATAGTCAAATCAAAATCCTATTTCCTCAATCTTAAAATAACTAAATCTTGATCTCTATGAAAAGACCGAGTGAATGAATATGAGTACAAATGTAATTTTTCTTATAGTTTTTATTATTCATAAGGAAGTTATTACTGATATTGCAGAATAGATAGATTTTCTTATTCTTGTAATATAATATTTTTTCTCTTAACTTTTCATGAAAAAAGATAATTGGTTCTCACGGCATGTCGCATATTGTTGTGGCAAATAACAACCCCCTAATTTTCTTTGTTTGTTATATTAAAAATTAGGGTCCCTTTTATTTTTACAGGTAAATTTTCTCTGGTCTTTATTTTATTTCTTTGATTGGAATAGTTTACATAAGATTTTTCTAAATGTTTTGAGATTTAGTCTTGCTATTGGACATTGCTTCATTGAATGTGTTGAAAATAGAAAAGTGACTCTAACACTGTTTCTTCTATATTTATATCAATTATTTTATCGTTTTGAATTTCATGATTTCCAACATGAAATTAAAACATGATTTTGAAGACTTTCATTGTTTGGTTAATTCGTTTCATGACAGATCCTTGTGCGTAGGACTTTTTGTTGGTTAATGGATTTAAAACTATGCTTATTTGTGATTTGAAGGAACGAGATGCAAGAATGATTTTGTTATTACTCGTATCCTTTAAATTATTGTTTTCTTGGTTCTATTACATGTCACTTCTTGATATTTTACATGAGTTATCGAATCAGATTTGGATGAATAATCAAAGTCTTGACTTGTTATGGTTTTATTTTCCATGGTCGCAAGTCTTATTATAATTTGAAACTATGGTAATCGATAACTCATTTGGGTATATTTGCATCCATAGTTTTACATTGATATTACACCATGGTTTTGTATAATTATCATTTCATAACCATTATCATAATTACTTGGCAATCACATCGTTCATATAATCAATATATGAAATACCCTGACAATCAAATCATTGTGATAGTTGTCTAAGTGATCATTCATTTTACATTGATATTACACCATGGTTTTGTATAATTATCATTTCATAACCATTATCATAATTACTTGGCAATCACATCGTTCATATAATCAATATATGAAATACCCTGACAATCAAATCATTGTGATAGTTGTCTAAGTGATCATTCATTTGACAGCCCTACGTTTGTGATAAATGGACTTTGAAATATGTAAAGCCACTCTATGCATTGTGATTTTGGTTAGTCATTAAGTTAAAAGGTGTACATTTATTGATAATGAGCATAATTAATCACTTTTTAATTTAAAATTCTAATTTGATGATTAATAATTGAAGATGCTGGCATATTTTTAGTTGTCTTTCCAAATCAATGAATGTGATTTCCTCTTCATAACTTCCTTGTATTTTTGAATGCATCCGTTAATCTGTTTACCTTTTAACATTTACCTAATCATATTAAGAAATTACTGTAGCACTATATGATTGCCACTTTTAAATGATTAAACTTTGGATTTAGTTTGCTGACTGTAGACGTTCATTTTCTAGTTGTGTGTTTCATTTTCTGACTATGCGTTTTGTTTTCTGTCTGCACCTTTGGACGTTCATCAGCCACGGTTTTGGGTGGCTGTGCTAGTTTATTTTCACTATTACTTCTGTAAATTGGTGATTTGAGTCGTCTGTATCGGGCCATACCTCCATTTCTTGAAATCATGTTTTTCATTACAGTTACATTCCCTCGCATTTATGTAGCGTATGTCTATGCATGTTACTTTGGGTCGAGGTTAATTGTTGTTCCTGCACGCTTTTTCTTTCAGTGATTGTTTGGAAATCCTGTCGGTTGTTAGTTTTTCATGGCTCTTGTTTCTAGGGTCGAACCCCCAGGCCCTAAGATTGTAGAAGATAATGATGAGGAATTATCTATGTTACGGACAGTAGGATGGTTGCAATTCCTTATGTAATTTTGTGGTCATAACGTGGGAGTAGCAAGGAATTTCGCACAAAGTTTCGATGGTCGAATTGAAAAGGTGGGAGAAATAGAAATTCAAGTTAATGAAGTCATAATCGTTGAAGCCACTCATTTTCCATGGTCAAGAGAGAAATGGTCCAAAAATTTGCCAGTCAAAAATATCCCATGGGCCGAATTCTTGGTATCAACTAAGACCAAATACAATCGGAAAGGTATGCCCATTTGTCAAGTAAATAAGATATGGGATGCTATGTTTATTATTATTAAGCGTTATATCACGTGTGAAGGTCGTTTTTGGCTTGGAATTTTACAATCATTTCATACTCTTGATGTCTTTATTAGGGTTTGAAATAAATTTTCCACATTATCTGTATCAAATTCTGTCAAAAATGGATAAATTTTACCAACGAGGTTTTGGTAACCCTGAGAGGAGTTTATTTCATCATGGGTTGATTCGTATGATAGTCGAATTCAGGCTTACACTGTTAAGGGTTTTCTGGGAAGAGTTTCTCCATAAACATGGTTTTGACCAAAATCAGATTCGAGAGGTTACTGACAAAAGTCTTAATGATCCAATGGTTATCTATGAAGATTGTTCTCAGGATCAATCAAAGGTTAAATGTTCTATAATTTTCCAAGTTTCTAATCTTAAACCTTCCTTGAAATCGTACAAATTGAGTCTGTCATCTGAAGATAAAATATATCTAAACCCACCTTCATCAAGGATTACTCGTAGCTCCTCTAAAAGAGATAAAATCAGTCTTTCTATTGAAGGTCTGAGTCATATGCTACATGTTGAGGATGAATCAGAACCAGGTCAGAGTTATGTAACCACAATGTTTAGTTATTCAAAAGACCAGATTAAACCAAATCAACTTAAGAGCAAACAGCTAACAAGAAGATTTTCCCAAGATCAGAGAAATAAGTTTAGAAAAGTCTTTGTTTCTATTACTCCTGCTATTGTTGACTTGGAGGAATCTGAAACAAAGGAAAATCATCTTCCTCGTGATTTAAAGTATGAGATTGATCCTAGATCTGATTCTAATTCTGTCTGATAATTCTGCTCAAGAACATGATTATTCTCCTAATAGTAAATAAGAAGTGTCGTCTCCTATTATTAAAGATAAATGGCATAATGGTTTCGAAGCATGGTTCTGGAAAGCGAAATAGCATGTTGTGGTTCCTCTTTTAAAAACTAATTTGGTCGAGCTTGAATTAGAAAATCAACAATTATAAGTGCAGAGTCAAATTATGATTGAGAAATATGAGAGAAAGATCTTTGATTTGAAGAAAAAGAACATCAGTACTGAAAGTCCGTTGGTTGTTAAAACTTTGGGAATTAATGTTTTCGTCACCTCAGATCTTAAGAATCTTGCCCAATCTAAATGAATAGTGTCTAGGTGCTTTAAATAGGATTTTGTTGAATACTAATTCCATTTTGAGGTATGAATTTGTCTGTATTTTGTTGTTATTTGATTTTATTTGCCAACTACAAAATCACAGATTCAATCGCTACTCTATTTTAATTGTGTTTGTTAGTAATTTATTTTATTTTGATTTACAAGTGTCTAATGAAAGATCGACAATGGCCTATGAATGGAATATCAAAGTGATCATAATGCCTTTTGATTATCTGAGGTTTTATGAGATCACAATCTTTTATTTCTTTTTGTGAAATTGTTAAAAGACTTCGTTGTAATATTTATAGAATATATATATAGTTGGATGATGAAACCCCCCCCCCTCCTAGGGGGCTTGCACAACCTCCTGGTCTTAGGATATTCTTCTGGAGCTGAATTAGCTCTCAGATCCCTATTGGATCTTACCTTATGTTCACAGGCCTCTTTAATTTCCTTGTGCAGGTGCACACATAACTCTCTAGGCACTTTCTCTAAGCCCATTTCTCCTTCGAATTGAGACTGCATTTTCTAGCTCCTTTTTCTCGACGGAATGGAATATGACCACGGGATAGAATTGAGCGCTTACCTAAAAGGAAATATTTGGAGCTCTGGGACTCCAACGCTTGGTGAACTTCTCCAAACACAAAATTCCAATCTTCCTGAGTGGTTACGGGTCGAATTCAGTCATAAAGTGACTATTGACTAGCAAGTGTGGGTCTTATCCCGTCCTTCCACTCTCCAAACTTCTACAAAGAGATATAATGGCTAGTGGGGATTCTCTTTCCTCCTCCATAATCTATGGTGGAGATCTACTTCAAGACTCCGGGATTCGAAAGTTCCTCGCTCCAACTGACCTCCAAACTCCTAAACTACCGAATGTCAAATTGGCGATCTACTATTCTTGCTCCTCATATAGCCAACGACTGTGATAACCTTGAGAACTCTAGGCTTCATGGTTCCTTTCTCCTAATCACCACCAAACTCTCAAACCGTCGAATGTGGAATTAGTGAAGAGAGGAGATCTATGGTCCACGTTTACTCGTCAACAAATGGTCAGGATTGACTCTGAGCTTCGGGACTTTCCACACCAAAGAAACTTTCACCCACAACCATCCGGATAGTTGAATTATGAACACTTGGAAATCTACCGTCCACGTGTAACCGAAAAAGAATGATCAGGATTTACTCCAGAATTTGGGACTTTGGGGAATTCTCTACTCCACGCAACAATAACCAAACTCTCTTGGAGTGTTGAATCATCGAACCACTCGAGGATCCAACAACTTGCACTCTCCCAGTGATCTATGGTGTAGATTCACTCTGGGACTTCAGTGCTTCAGGGATTTTTCCTCACTTACAAAAACAACTTAAAAGTGCTAGAGCAACGAAGTCCGAAGGACTTGGGATTTCAACGACTGTGCTCTTTTACTTGATCCAATGGATTTGAGGAATTATGAATTCTCTCAAAGAGATCTCGTCCACTCTCTCCCAAAAACAAAGAGATGTCTTCTCTTGAGGACTTACTCCTTCTATCCCTCCTTAGCTTCGTCTCTTGAATGAATCAAAATTTGGCGCACACCTTGTGCTTCTCTCCTAATATTTGGACTTGAAAAAGTCACCCGCGCAATCCTTGCACTTACTCTTCTAAGCTTGGTACTTGAAAAAGTCACTTGCGCACTCCTTGCGCTATCTCTCCTCTCAACTTGGGACTTGAAAAATTCACCTATGCACTCTGATGTAGGAGCATCGCTCCATCTCTGCATGCACCTATTGATTAACACACATGGTGAGAATTCAACACAGGAGAGGCGTCGTCCACTCGTTTTTTCCACGAGGATCCAGGACATGATCCAGGTATTGATTGAAGACAAGCTGGGAGAGAAGAATCATGCCTTCGCATGAACATGAGATGAGGTTGCCATTAATAGGATGATAGCAAATTGGATTTACATCCGATTTGGGCATATTTCCATCATTATAATTTGGCCTTTCGATAAGCCTTGGGATGGTGATTTTGACACCATTAGTTAGCTTGCGAGGGAAGCTCATTCGAGTCCCTCGTATAAATATTTGTATTTTCCCAATTTGAAGGTTGGATTTGGTTGGGTAGATAGGTAAGAGGAGAAATGCAGAGAACCGAGACTCAGTTGCAGCTCAAACTCCACCATTGTAATTTGGCATTCCACCATTAATAGAAAATTATAGTTTTCCTATTTTATCTTTTTGTTCAATAAGTGTTGTGTGATAAATGTATTTTACATGCATTTGAGTTGTAGATGAATGTTAGAAATCATCTGTAGGGATAGAGATACAATTTTCTATCCGAGAGTGTGTTAAATTAAGTTTGGTTCTCTAGGTTAATTGCAAAGAGTGTGCGAGAGAGCAGGCAGACTCTGTAAGCCGATGCAAGGAGTGTGTGTCTGAACTGAGTGAAGCCAGAAGAGAAGCTGCCAGGAGGACGCACTAGATTTATTCACAGACTTGGGGAGAAATTTCAAGGCGGTTAAGTCCCTTGAAAATAAAGACTCTGCATAGAGAGACACAACGTAGAGTTGTTGAACACTCTGGAATACTCTGCCAAGAGGGAATTGAGCTTGTGTGAGCATACCCAGGAAATACATGGTTGAGAGTGTGGAAGAATCCCATAATTGATGAACATTCTGGTGAAGGAAGGTTTTGAAAGAAGTGCATCAACAAAGGAAAGGAGATGCCTTAAGCCTTTCCATCAGGCGAAGGAGAAGTTGTTAAAGAACTGAGCCAGTGCAAGGAGTGTGTCTAAGGTGTTGAGAAGTTCACCTTATAAGTTCAGGAAGAAGGGAGAGAATTTTCTAGGAGGGCAAGAGGAGCTTGCAGAGGAACTTGAAGCCTTGGAGGCTCTCAAGCCGAGAAAATCCATAGAAGAAAGTTTGTGCCAAATATTTGGAAGGAGTGTGGAAAGACTTCGAGAACAACCTAAGCCTCAAGAGGTAAAATTGCGCTAAGTGTGCAAAGGAGGTGAGGACCTGCAGAAGTCTTGAATACAGAGAATTTAGTCACTATCGAGGAAAAGACAGGTGGCAGAAGACCTAGAATTTAGGGAACAGGAACTTCGGAGGGTTCACAGAAACCAACCAAGATTCTTCACGAGGTCGCGAAGAGAGAAGTAATATTGGTCATCCATTGAGGAGGACAAGTGGAGAAGGATCAATGCATCGTTGATTCGTAAGTCAAAATAAAGCAGATTCAAGGGGAGAAAGGACTCGTGAGGTCGATCATAGCCATTGATCGTGAGAGGAGCGAGGATTGTATATCTGGTTTCGAAACATTCGTTGATTCAAAAATTGGGAAAAAGGAGAAGGTAGCTTGCGAGAGTCCCGAAGTGTGAGGTCATGAAGGGAGATGGTCCACGATCACAGTCCATGGTCACATCAAGGGAGAATCTTAGTAGCAAGAGCTAATTTCATTGGCATAAGAACTAAAAGTGCCAAAGGAGAGGGTCAGGAGGTTCCACACAGCGGGTATCAAGGAAGTAAAGGGGGCCTGTGTCAAGTTGAAACAAGTTCCATCAGGAGCCCAATGGACCATTCAGTTCGATGAATTGAACGATCCTAGACCGAGAGTTCGTGCCAGCCCAAATAAGGGAAGGGGGGTTGTCACCAGGAGTGGTATGAGAGCTTGATTTCTCTCAGGAAAAAAGAAATAAGCATAGGATCGGTTCCATAATTGATTTCTGTAAGCCAGGGAGACATACTGCGATTCTCTATTGGAACTATTCCAAGGTGTGTAGCAGATGGTAAACAACCATTTGTGTTGTATATAGAGCAAAATAGCCATCGAGGGTCAGATATGCAGTCGAGGAGAAGTCCAGTCACAGAAGAGAAAGGCGAAGATGGACAAGGAGCTCAGTGAAATTCGAGCACAGATGGAGAAGCTAGCATTCAAGATGCAACAGGAGTCAAAGGTACACTAGAGGTACGAATGGCCTTTGAAGAAGACAACCATATGGCATGTTCAGGACTTACTAGCCAGAGGGAAACAAGAAATTCTATGAAGGTGGCTGAGGCATAGTGAAAACCTCGGTCATGAGGGAAAGAGATCTAGCAAGAGGCTCATAGACTGCTAGGTGGGCAATGAGTAGGGATCAGTGGATCGCGTAAACTGCCAAGTGGGTAGAGGAGACATCCTAGGTTGTTAGGTGGGCAAGGGAGAAGAGATGAGCTCAGCAGAGAGTTCACTAACATATGAGGAGGCAAAAGGAAAACCTCACTCAGATAGAGATTCATGTGGAATTGCAAGCCGCATGAATGAAGATGATGAGAAGTTAAAAAACATTGTCATAGAGGAGAAGTGTCAGAGGGATATTATGATCATTGGAGGAGTCAAGATATTCCTACCAAGCGGCTGAGGAGAGGCTAACACATATCTTATAGAAGCGATAGGGAGACAGCAGGTAGAGACTATCAAGAAGGAAAAGGAATAGATATTGATGTCTGTCCCAATGGGAGGAGAGGAGAATTTAGCAGAATCGCTCAATGATTTCAGCTAGCAAGATGAACAGGAGATGACTGCGACACTGGAGTTTGCAGTAGAAGAGGAAGAAGATAGCATAGATTTTGTTGGTCTGTTTGAGGAATTAGAATATCTTGAGAGGAGAGTGGTAGTGAAAAGTGCGCACATCTAACCGTTGGAAGATTGGTTGTTGTCATTGATGTCAGCCCTAGTCATGGGTTTTGGACCGCAAGATTGATAAAGGTATTTGGACATGAAGGACAATGCACATGCATATACAACACCCATGAATGGATATTATACATCATGTTGTTTTCGGTGGTATGTGTCACATCACGTGGATCCTCATGGTTGAGGAGAAATGAATTTTTGAAGATGACAAAGTGAATTGAAGAAGGAAGTACATGTAGGCCATCAAGATAATTAAAGAAAAGAATTTGAAAATAAGAAAGTGTCAGGTCGGCCCTAATGTTAAAATGAAGCGACATAAATGGTATAAATAAACATCATTATAGATTCATTTGATACAAGTCGAATTTCAGAGGTAATAAGAAGAAGAGAAGGTTGGATTTCAAGGGAGGATGAAGTCTTTTGGTGATGTGTTCTAAGGTATGTTACTTTCAGGTCATCTTACCATTTTTTTCTATAATTTTTTTTTCTAGAATGATTCAGATGGTGAAATTGATATGGTATTGAGAAGACATATGAAGGTACCTCTGGTAAAAATTTCAGCTCTTGATTTGCTATAATTATGGAGATACACTCTGTGGAAGATAGGGTTTGTGACCAGTCCTGAAGCTAGTCAATAAACAGGGGTTCTGGGTAAAACAGTCATAACTTCTTCATAGAGAATTTGAATGAAGTGGGACAAATTTCATTGGAAATAGTACAGAATGTAGTTTCTTGTGTATGAGTTTTAGAATCAGATGTTAATTACTGAGTGTGGGTCATTCTGTGCAAGTTCACTCTCCTGAATAGACCAGAATTGAATAAAGTCTACCATTCTTTCTATAACCTCTTTTTGAGGAGGATTCAAGGAGTGAAAATTGGAGGAGTTTCAGAGAATAAATTGAGTAATATTATCTACAGGATTAGAGTACTCCAAGAATTGAAGAATTACAGAAATTGAAGAAGTCTCAGGAAGCATTATCAGGTTCTATGTAATGATATGTTGATGGTGATGATTTGATGTAAAGTTTTATTATCTCTCATATATTCTTCGGTGGAAGGAAGGGGCAAGGATGGAGAGTTAAAATCTCTCTTGATATTGGAGGATTCTATCTTCCTCTTGGAGGTTAATCCCTACCTTTATATTTGGAAGCTGTAGCTACCTTTGGAAGTCATTACTTCCCTTGAACAATAACTATTGATTATTTCTCATATATTCTGCATGGTGTATTGTGGTGTATTGGTGTAACTCTTATAATATTGTTCATTGCTCATTGGATATAGTTGAATGGTTTAAGTATAAGTTGAAAAAGGTTTTAAATTGTACTTGATACTGATTCACCCCCCTCTCAGTATCAACACCAACAAGCTAAGTTGGGAGCAGATGAAGGACTACACCAGCATGAGGAGCAGCTGGGGGAAGTTGGAATGGGAAGAGTTGAAGGACTGGTAGCAGAATATATTTTAGGAGAAGTGGTAGCTGAGAAATAGTTCAGTGATGAGGAGCCTTAGAGACTACAACAGAGTGGCAAGCTAAGGCCACAAAGGAAGAGTATGTCTTGGGAGGTCAGTGTGACTTGCCCATCGACAAGGGGAGAGTGCATAAAGGTAGTCTGCAATAGAAGAAACAATCGATGGAGCAAGTGGACAAGGTGATCGAGGATATAAAGAAGTTGATGTTCGATTTGCTAGAAGAGCCGGTCAACATGAGGAAGCTGGACGAGAAGAAAACTACATGAGACACAGGGAAGATGTAGGAACAAAAGAAGCGGAGCAGAGGAGCCAAGAGACAACTCGAGGAGAAAGTTTGGGATCCAAGTGGATTTCAGCCACGTTGGAGAGCTCATAAAAAGGATCTCATGATTTTTTCTGCTGTGGAGTATGATGCAGGAGCATCACTCCATCTTAGCATGTGCCCATTGATTAACACACATGGTGCACATTCAAGGCAAGAGAGGCGTCGTCCACTCATTTTTTCTTTGAGGATCCAGAATGTGATATAGGCATTGATTGAATACAAGCTAGGAGAGTATAATCATGCCTTCACACAAATAGGAGATGAGGTCTCCATTAATAGGCTGACGACAAATTGGATTTACATCCGATTTGGGCAGATTTCCATCATTATAATTTTTCCTTTCAATAAGCCTTGGGATGGTGATTTTGACGCCATTAGTTAGCTTGCGGGGGAAGCTCATTCGAGCCCCTCTTATATAAATATTTGTAGTTTCCCAATTTTAAGGTTGGATTCGGTTGGGTAGATAGGTTAGAGGAGAAATGTAGAGAACTGAGACTCAGTTGCAGCTTAGACTCCACCATTGTAATTTGGCATTCCACCATTGATAGAAAACTACAGTTTTTCCTATTTTATCTTTTTGTTCAATGAGTTTTGTGTGATAAATTTATTTTACATGCATTTGAGTTGTAGATAAATGTTAGAAATCATCTGCATGGATAGAGAAATAGTTTTCTATCCAAGAGTGTTTTGAATTAATTTTGGTTCTCTAGACTGTGTAAGGAGTGCGCGACAGAGAATGGATACTCTGTAAGTCGACGCAAGAAGTGTGTGTCTGAAATCAGTGGATTCAAAAGAGAAGCTCCCAGGAGCGCGCACCAGATTTATTCACAGATTCGGGGAGAAATTTCAAGGCAGTTAATTCCCTTGAAAATAATGACTGTGCGGAGAGAGACACAGCGCCGAGTTACTGAACACTATGGAATACTCTGCCAAGAGGGCATTGAGCTTGCGTGAGCATACCCTGGAACTAAATGGTTGAGGGTGTGGAAGAATCCTAGAATTGTTGAACATTCTGGTGAAGGAAGGTTTTGAAAGAAGTGCATCAACAAAGGAAAGGAGATGCCTTAAACCTTTCCATCAGGTGAAGGAGAAGCCATCGAAGAATTGAGCCAGTGCAAGGATTGCATATAAGGTGTTGAGAAGTTCAACTTATAAGCTCAAGAGGAAGGGAGAGAAGTTGCCAGGAGGGTAAGAGGAGCTTGGAAAGGAACTTGAAGCCTTGGAGGCTGTCAAGCCGAGCAAAGACACAAAAGGAAGTTTGTGCAAAATCTTTGCAAGGAGTGCAGAAAGCCTTCGAGAACAGCCCAACCCTCGAGAAGTAAAATTGTTCTAAGTGAGAAAAGAAGGCGAGGACTTGCCGAAGTCTCGAAGATGGAGAAGTCACTCAGTATTGAGGAAGATACAGGTGGCAGAAGACTAAGAAGTTTGGGAACAAGAACTTCGAAGGCTTCATAGAAAGAAACCAAGAGTCTTCATGAGGTCATGAAGAGCGAAGTAATATTGGTCATCCATCGAGGAGGACACATGGAGCAGGATCAATGCATTGTTGATTCGTAAGTCATAAGAAAGACGATTCAAGGGGAAAAAGGACTTGTGAAGTATGAACTCGTGAGGTGATCATATTCGTTGATCGCGAGAGGAAAGAGGACTGTATATCTAGTTTTGAAACATTCATCGATTTTGAAATCCAGAAAAAGGAGAAGGTATCTCACGAAATTCCCAAAGTGCGGGTTCACGAAGGGAATTGGTCCACGGTCGCAGTTCATGGTCACATCAAGGGGGAATCTTAGCAGCATGAGCTAAGGTTGTTGGCGTAAGAACTAAAAGCGCAAAAGGAAAGGGTCAGCAGGTGCCACACAGTGGGTGTCGACGAAGCAAAGGGGCCCTATGTCAAGTTGAAACTGGTTCCATCAGGAGCCCGATGTACCATTTGGTTCGACAAATTGAACAATCCTAGACCAGGAAGTCGTGTCATCCCAAAGGAGGGAAGGGGGGTTGTCACCACACTCCTTGTGCTCGCTCTGTGTAAAATTACGCTATCTCTTTTGAGCTATTTCAAGTTGTAGACGATTCAACCTCCGCACTCCTTGCGTGGGCATTGTGCACTCCTTGCACTAGTTTCCCCTTTGATCTTTTACACTACTGTGAGTGTAGATGCACTCCTTTCGCTTACTCTGTGTAAACTTAGACTATCTATCCTGATCTTGGGAACTTTGAAATTCACCCGTGCACTTCTTGTGCTTTCTCTATGCTGAATCACACTATCTCTCTTAAGCTTTACAGACCCTTGAACTCGGTCCCTCGCGCACTCCTTGCGCTAACTCTCTTGAGATTGTAATTTCTTTGAACTTCATGGGGGCTTGACCCTTTGTTCCTTCAAGTGACTCCTTGTTCCCTCCTGGCATCCACGCTCTTCCTCCTGAGATTTTGGTGGACTTTGTAACAATCCTTAGTGCACTCCTTGCATTGGATTCCTATCCCTCCTGAGCGTATGATTGGTTCTGGTCTTCCCACCTAGCACACTCCTCAAAAAATTCCTGAATGATTTCTAGGGAACTCCTTGTGCTATATTTTTAGAATTTTTCCACAACTCTAATGTGTAGTCCTTACACAACCTTGAGAGCCCAGAACACTCAGAAGTTCTCACTGACATGGAATTATATTTATTCTTGCAAAGGGAAAATTTATACACTCATGGAATTCATAAACATGCACAGTAAACATTCATAAACAAACACTCATTCATAGAGAACACACATAAAGATTCATATGCAGGGAAATCTACTTTTTCTATTAAATTTGAATGCTTTTTACAACAGTTTACAATGTTCACAAGACTAGATTGCAACAGAGTCTCAGTTCTTCTCTCCTCTCTGTTGGGACAATTCAATTGCTTAAATTGCTTTCATTTAACTGTCAACCAGGGATGCTCATAAGCTTGTGATGATGCCAGCAAAATATATGCAGGAGTAGGCATCTAACTCTAATCTAAGAAAATTCAATCAAATCCTAACTCTTGCATTCCACTTAATAAGACTTAGTTGTTGTAGGCATGAA
>ML778229.1:528044-567180 GCA_009831015.1 Picea engelmannii
GTGAAAAGAAAGCTTGATTCTTATTCCATCATAAGTTGGATACAATGCTCCAAGAGTCCTCCCCTTGAAATGGAGGAGGCACTCCTATTTATACAAAAGTTTAAGATAACTTAGATCCACAAATCTCTCCTAGATCCACAAATCTCTCATTTGGTTACAACCATGTGCTCACACTGATCAAGTGATATCTCTACAAATCCTCTCACAAATCTCTCTTTCATGATTAATCTCCATCCAAGATACTTGAGTAAATCTCCAAATCTTCATCAAATCTTCAAGGGGTTGAAGAGGAAATTCGAATTTGAGGCTTGATGGTCAAGTTTGACTTGGTTATAGACTTCAAATACACCTGTAAACATCATGAAACGCATCCCACTTTCATATATTCACTCAAAAACACTAATCATAAGTGTAAACATGTCATTTTCCCAATATTTAATCATAAATTCACTCAAAAACACTAAAATAGATGCATTGGAAAATAATATGTCTAAAACCTATGTAATCATGAAAATGGTTTAATGTAAGGGTATGGGAAAGTGAAATATGGTTAAAAGTGAAGGGAAAGTGACTTGAAAGTTAAGTGAAAGGTTGGTAAAAAGATGGTACTTTGGCGACCCAACACTACTGTGATGTAGGCACACTCCTTGTGCTCGCTCTGTGTAAACTTACACTATCTCTCCTCTAAGATTGGGACTTGAAAAAGTCACCTATGCACTCCTTCCACTTGTTCTACATAAAATTACACTATCTCTTCTGAGCTATTTGAACCTCTATACGGTTTGGCCTCTGCAATCCTTGTGTGGGGCCTGTGCACTCCTTGCACTGGTTTCCCCTTTGATATTTTACACTACTGTGAGTGTAGGCGCACTCCTTGCACTCACTCTGTGTAAACTTACACTATCTCTCCTGATATTGGGATCTTTGAAAGTCACCCATGCACTCCTTGTTCTTTCTCTGTGCAGAATCACACTATCTCTCTTGAGCTTGACAGACCCTTGAACTCAGTCCCTCATGCACTCCTTGTGTTAACTCTCCTAAGCTTGTAATTTCTTCGAACTTCATAGGGGCTCGACCCTTTGTTCCTTCAAGTGACTACTTGTGCTCTCTTGGCACCCACACTCTTCCTCTTGAGAGGTTTTGGACTTTGTAACAGTCCTTAGCACACTCCTTGTGTTGGCTTCCTATCCCTCCTAAACTTATGATTGGTTCTAGTCTGCCCACTTGGCACACTCCTCACAAAAATCCTGAATGATTTCTAGTGCACTCCTTGCATTGGATTTTTCAGAGTTTTTCCACAACTCTAACGTGCACTCCTTGCACATCTTTGAGAGCCCAAAACACTCAGAAATTCCCACAGATAGGGAAATCTATGTATTCCTACAAAGGGAACATTTATACACTCATGACATTCATAAACATGCATAGTAAACATTCAGAAACAAACATTTATTCATAGAGAACACACATAGAGATTCATATGCAGGGAAATCTGTTTTTTCTATTAAATATGAATGATTTCTACAAGAGTTTACAATGTTCACAAGACTGGACCGCACCATAGTCTCAGTTCTTCTCTTCTCTCCTCTCTCTGTTCTAAAAAATTAATTACATCATAGAATACATTGATTTATTAATCTTGGCTTCTCGAGCCTTCTCCCCATATCAATTTAGTGCTATCACGTCTAATTGAATATATTCCTATCACTAAGCCATCACAGTAAATATTCATCTACAATATTCATATCTGAGGTGATGCTCAGGATATGTACAAACTATGGCCCATTAAAGGAAATTTACACTTATCCTTGCACAATACAATCGCTCTCTCTTTCTTGAGCCTTACAAACTTTAATAGATTCAATGATAATTTTAAATCAAAATGAGAAGGTTGGTGCTTCTCTCTTGTTGGGATCTACTTCATCCATGTGTGTTGTTGCGTTGGTTGCTAACGCGCTGCTGAGTATGAGTGATTCTCCTACATAATTAGATAGGATTTGTCTCCTGATTTTTACGATATTTGTTTTATATTTTTACCTCATGAAATCCTTATTATAAAAAGAGTGTGAGGAAACAAAAGAAGGTATTCAGATTCTTATGGAAGAAAGAAAACCCTGAACACTATTGTTTGGTATTTCCTTTTTTTTTAATATAATACTAGATCATTTTTTATTTTTGTTTTCAATTGGAGTGCAAATTCTTAGTACTAATGTTGGTATTTATATTCCTAATCTTTCAACAAAATCAATTTCTTTTAATTTCTTGTGTGTTGATATCATTTCATATAGAATTGATCACTATTGATCAATTATATTCATATATTTTCGTTACACAAGAATTTATAAGATTACATGTATTGTGAATCTTGTTTATGAATGAGGCATATTTAACTATTTAAGACTGTTTCACTTTATTTACAGTATTATCATTATAGTAATGCTTGAATTGAACTATATCATTATTCATTACTATTCTTTTTGTATTCACATACATCATTATTCCCAGGATTCAAATTTAGTATTAATATAACTATAGTATGTCATATATTAGAATTTTATGATAAGATTTTTTGCAATATGATTTTTTCTCATTTCATTTCAGAATAATTGTTATATATATTTCTTCTATGTCTCCATATGTTGTAGCTAATTTCCATGTGGTTTTGTTGAGCCCTCATTTTAGTTTAGTTCAAATATTGAGTTTAGATTAATATTTGGTTTGCATTAGAATTATTTTAGATAGGATTATATCATATAAAAAATAGTTTAGAATGGTTTTAAATAAGGATAACTTGACCCATTATAATTATTTGGGTTCACCACAATAAACGGAAAAGGGTCTAATTGGGACCTTGACCGGGTGATACCCTAAATGTTGATCATGGTCATTCTAGTCGTCAAAAAGTTCCTTGTTATATTTTTACCTCCATGTTTTTCTCAATATAATCTAGATCATTAAGAACCATTAGGACATCCCTACATCTGGCCTAATCATTTGTTAAAACCCCAACACTTTCTGATACTTGTTGACTATTTTTCAAAATCTGTGAAGAAATATTTTCTCGGACCTATAGTGATATATGAAACATGTAGTTCTCTAGATACACATACTCAACCCATGCAAAAAACATAATGTTATTGAGTTTCCCGTGCAAAGCCTGCACTCATTTCCTATAGGTCCCTATGAAGGAGAATTTGCATTTAACTTTAGTTTTTGAGAAAAGTTATGGGATTTTGTTTCGGTTTTCTTTTATGTAAGTTAAGTCCCAAGGAAGATATTAGGTATGGTTTAGGAGTGTTATAATTCATAAATAGTGTCTTATAATATTTCTTATATAGATCATCTTCATTACATGAATTATAGCATAATCATGGTTTCAACCTAGTGAAAAATATGTCATTTTGAAATTAATTATTTCCAATTGGTTGTAGGAACATTGATTATCACTATGCATATATAAGAATACCTTCATTATTCATTTTTTATAATAGTGTGGGATTACTACAAGATTATATTATTTAATCATTGGATAGATATATCATGAATGTGAAACCATTATAACAAGATATAATGTTGAGATTAATGAATTGAAAGAGAGAGTGGAAAATAAGAGATCTAGAATAGGAATAATTCCTTCTAATTACATAATAGATAAAATTTATATTATTATACTTTCAACGATGGAAGCTTGATCTATATCTTGTTTATTTGAGTCATATGTTGCAAGAAGAATATAGTGATTAGCAGTACAACAATATGAGTAGCTACGACAAGTTTCTACAGGCCATTTTATTCATACCTTCAGTTAAAGAAGAATTGGTATCTTGTTGATGATTAATTGTAGACCTTGTCACTATAAATGAAATTAGAATGAGATAAGACTTGGATTTTAAATTAACTCTAGTGGACATCATTGTTTCGTTAAGATAAGCAACCCTTAAGGTAAGGAATATAGCTACTTTCATTATATAAATTCATATTTAAGTAATGAATGATCAACATACCTAGTATTATGGGAAGTATGTGAAATTAATGTTCAATTATATTCTATATCATGGTTATAAGAAGTAGGAACATTTAATTTAAGAGGATTGAGATTTGGTGCTTCTACACACACAATCTTTTTTAATCATAATCTTGATTCATAGAATAGTTTTCTTAGTTATCTTAGTGTTTAGGAGGGCACTACAAGTTCTCGGTGTAGGTGGGATCCTACTCAGGAGTCTTTGTCAAATGGGTTTCTCAACATAGGTAGGATTCTCATTGTGGGTCTCTGTCAAATAGGGTTCTCGATGTAGGTGGGATTAATTTGGTCGAGAATCAAACATGTTGTATGTTTTTTTTTGTAAATTTTTGAAATTTTTACTTTTTAATAATAAAGAAAAATAATAAGAACTATAAGAATTATAAAAATAACATTACAATATACTCTCTAGAACAAGGCCCCAAATCCTTACTAGCCTACACTCTAAATAAATGAATTTTCAAATGCATTTGCAACCTCTAGTGATAGATGATATCGGTTGATGTTCCATTTAGTTGAACATGTGAGATAAATCCACTTGGTTGAGATAGAATATGTACGTCTTATTTCACAATACACTTAGGCTCATTCCTATGCATTCCTAATTTATTCATTGAATTCTTGGAGAGATGGTGAGTGCATAGTCTAAAAAGTCTTTGTACCCCATTTGTTGTCGATGGATAAGGGAGAATCACTTGTGTAAAAAAAATCTTATTATTCAATGTTATGGATTTGGATTCATGCATCATAAGTGTTTCTCTTATCCTTATTATGTTGTTGGTTATTGTTAGATCTGTCAATGTATAATAAGCTATAATGTATATCCTTAGTTACTCTCATGTTATCCTTTTAATGACAACAACTCATTCATAGGAGTTAACTTTTATCTTTGAACTGATAATTTAGTGATTAATAACTCATTAGAAATCTTAGATAGAGGAAAGAAACACCCATAAGGTGTTTCAACATTGTTAAGATAATTTTGGGCCCAAATACTTGTAGGAAAGGCATGCAAATTGTAGCTTGGAAAGTATCCTCGCCTATTGATAAGGTATGATCCCAATTAAATATACCAAATTATTATTGCCATTACTATATTTGGGGTTAAAATTACCTCAAAATAAATTGATTCATGAACTTGTAACTTTTAATGAGCATACTAATACATTTTATGAAAATGAGATTTCAACATTTTGATATAATAGGTACACACCAAACATAATCTTTTGAAAACATAGTTTATTGCATGTAAGAAATGAATCTCACAAAAAAAAATAAACTAAATAATTTATTTGAGGGTCCTACAAGTATGGGAGACATCTACCTAGAGATGATGAATCTTTATAAAATGTAAATTGTATTCTCTTTCTAAACATCATCATTGAAACATATACAATCAACTTTCTAGCAAGTGTATTCAGGTGGATATTCTTTGTGTTGAAAGTCAATCCTCATAATCTCATAATCTTAAAAATATAAACTAATGACTACAATATCATCGATCAGGATGGGTCCGATAGTAATGGATGCATCATGACTTAGTCTTGTATCGATGGAAAATGATGATTGAGTTATATCTGAAGAATGAATGTCTTTGGATCAAATAATTGGGTAGAAATGATGCAGTGGGGCGCCTATGATCTGCTTAGCCACACACATTTGTTTTCCAAGCATTCTTTTCCAACTGTTGTCTAGAAAATAGGTCTCAAGGAGGAAAGTTAGAATTTCATTGGTGGACTTGATAAATCTTCCAATAAAAAAATACTTTTTCTTTTGACATTCAAAAGCATGTTTGTGATTATTATAGTATTATGTTCCCATTGGCCATGGTTGATAATGACAATGGCAATGAGGATATAGGATGAATTAACTTAAATATCAAAAGGATCCCCTTTTGCATAATAGGAATCTAGTGGAGATTCATCCATGACTACTTTGTAGATTGATGCATTTTCAAACAATAAGCATTTTCCAAATGTTTGCAAATATTACCAAATGCATTGCATCTAATCGTAGTTTGGTGTATTCCTTGTGGTTGTAATCATCATTGTGGAGGCCATTTCTCTAGAAAGAGCATCAATACTAACATTTTTACCCATTCAACTATTGAGAACAACAAGAGGAGGGGATCGAATAGAGAAAGCCAACAAATAGACCTAACCTGTCTTGAATGAACAAACTAACAAACACCTAATGTTATTCAAACCCTAATGCACATTGAATGAACAAACCTACAAACCCTAATGTTCAAATACTCATTTGAGCATTGTGAGAACTCTAATGTATTTTGTACTTGTTGGTTTCATTATAAAGAGGTAGCTTATTTGGGAGAGTTGGGTTAGGTTAGGTAGGTGTAAATGTTAGATTTATATGAGTAATATTGAACTGTTGGAAACAATGTTGTCGTTGATGTCAAAGGAGACAGATTGTTGGACACAATGTGACAGAGTGTTATCATAAATTTCAAAGATTATGAATCTATCTATGTGTTGAATTTATGAGTTACTGCATATCTACCCTATGTAATGAAGGTGTGATAATAGAGGAAGCATCTATATTGAAAATCAAACCAGATAGAGGAAGAAGAAAAAGTCTATGTGTGTTAATAATGTTATGTGTGAAGAAAGAATGATTGTGAATAATCAAAATAAAGTTAAACGAAACAACCTTGAGAAAGAATAAATTGAGGATGCACTTGAATTAACCAGAGCAACAAAGGCACAATGGGTTTTCTGAATTCCATATAGAGGTATGAGGAGAACAAGATGACCTCGTTGCAGATTTGAGTAGTATTGAGATTATAAAAGAAGGTCATTGTAACACCCTGTTTCCCCCAATTTGTAATTAATCATAAAATAGGAATTACCATGCTAATACACGAGGACAATGTAAATGTATTATTGTTTGAGTTACAAATAACTGACTGTGGGGGTGAAGCCTTGAAAGTATTGGCCATGATATCACTAGGGGAGAGAAATCAATTAATGAGGCAAGGACCGATGGTTGAACTACCAACCACCCCCATGAATGGGAGCATGGTCTAGCCGCAGGAAGTCATCCTAAAGTACCGCAAGGTCTGACAGACCAGGCGGACCCAAGCTTCCTTCTGACAGAAGGAAGATGATAATTATACACATGGAGGCAATAAGAGAGGGGAACACCAAACACCAAACGAAGATAGAATCTCACAAGGGAGAGGCATGAAGCTCTCCAACGAGTCATGAACTGAAGGCCGTGAGCTTGATGCTGAGGAGCATCTGAGAAACCTTGTCGAGGCCATGCCCGAGAGAGAAAGCTCTGAGTTACAGAGAATAGGACCCAAACAGAAGTGGAAGTGGAGGAAGAACCCTCAAGAAGTGTGAGAATTCCCTGGTGATATCATGGCTTGGCACGAGGGTGGCCAGAGCACTAAGAATGAATGCCTTTGTGCCTATGGTCAGGTGGAAGGACAAACACCCACAGTCAGTTGGTTGGTGGCAGCATGTAATAGATAAGTGATTTCTTACCTTGTGTAAATTATCTATAACTGTGTATGAATCGACTATACTGGGTACGTTGTAGGAATTAGGCATATTTCTTATTGAATATACTGTATTCCCTCTTATTTATGTTTGATTGTATAATTACACAAGTAAGAAAGCATATGGTTAGGACAAGTTTTATACCCATAAAATACTTGTGTCTTATGGTGGCTTAAGCCCGAGTCACGAACTATGCGTTCGTCGACTGTGGACACAGTTTCATGTACGCATGTAAAACTTCCTAATCCTTTTGAGTCCCTTAGAGGACGAAGCCTGCTAAGCTCACAAGGGATAGCATTTTCAGAATGCAAGTGAGGCCCAAAACCATCAGGTCTCGTAGAGGAAGAAAAGGCCGAGGCCTTTGAGACTTTGAAATCTTTCAAGGAAAAGGAAGAAAGCGTGAGCTTAGGGAGGAGCTACGGCTACCGTCAGATCTCGCGTGGATAGCTGATAACCATCAGATCTAGGAGAAGCTAGATGAGGTTTAACCCTTGCATACGCAAATGTGAGGACTCGTCAAAGTCCCAAAAATATCTGCACCATCCATTTCAGAGGACACGTGGTAGAGATCTAAACCCATTAGGGTTTCAGATATCGAAAGGTTGAAGGGATAGAATCGTGGAGTCACTGCATCACAAACTCCCGGTTCACGAAATCCTGATAGAGGATAGGAGCCATAAAATTTTGGTATTTCGGCTATTCAGAGTTTGGGACGTAGAGGAGGCTATGGTCTTGGTACCTAGAGTTTCAAACTCCTGGTATGCGAAATAGCAAAAAGATCTAGACCGTCCATTCGAGAGGACACGTGGCAGAGATCCGAACCCATCAGGGTTTCAGATACCAGGAGGTTGAAGGACCAAGATTTTGTTCATGGCGGATTCGTGAAATCACAAATCCCAAAGTCCTGAAAGGTGCACGCAGTTGAGGTTTCAAGGAAATCCTCGAAAGGAGATTTTGGTAATTCGGTTACCGGGAAAACAAGAGGTAAGATTTTTGAACTCTTGACCCATAAAACCCTGAAAGCATCTGAGCCGTTGGATCAGGAGAGGCTTTGAGCCATTGATCTCGCTTAGGAGAAGGAGGACAATTTTTTTTGGATTCGGCACTTTGGATACCAGGAGTACGAGAGGACAAGGAATCAAAGCAACAGGATTCGCGAAGTCCCAAAATGTGAAATCCCAAAAGAGTTTGGAGGAGTAGTGCCAGGTCATGGAACATGGACAGGTTTTGACACACCAGGGTTCGAGATTTCGGAAGTTCTGAGGACAAGGAACCGGGGCACTTTGCGTTGAAACTCCCAAAGTCGCGAAACGCGACGTATTTTTTGAATGGGGCTACAATCTCAAGATTTTAGAACTTTGGCATTTCAGGTTTGCATATGCCTAGTTTGGTTGGCCTATGGCCATAACCAACAATCACATGGAGGTGGACAAGGGAGGAACTAGCTTGCGCTAGGCCCCCGTAGGATTTCAGGGATTCTATCTCATAAAGAAGAGAGAAAATTTTATTACGTCGTAGTGGGTGTGTGACAAATTGGTATCAGAGCATGGTTACAACACTTGGCCTACTTGGGCTCATGTACGAGCCACGTAAGGAGATTTTGTTATCTACATTTCCCCTTTAAGGAGAAGGACTACAGAATGGAACTGTAATTTGGGAATTTATTTAACCCCTCTATTAAAATGGTAACTACTCTTATAGGAGTAAGGATGCACTGATCAATACTACTGATAAGACCTGAGTGTGAATAATAGAAGTGGAATAAATTGTGCTATGGAGCTGCACGAGCCAGAAAAAGGACATGAATTGAGTTGTTCTGTTACAAGTGTGACGATGGCTACCTACTAAAGTAGGTAGAGTCTCTTGCAATTGAGATGGCTGGTTAGGTAAGAATTAAGATCCAAATGAAGAACTCCTTCATGATTTGGGAAATCTGGTAAGGACTGGTAGGATCCTTAGAAATTTATAATTACTGCATTATTAAAAGGCTAAACCCTGAGCATATAACTCCTCATGATTGAGAGGACTGATGAAAATATGTAGGGTCAGATTACCTGACCTATAATGGTTAGAATCGACAAAAAGGATAATTTGTTTAAGTAAGATTAAGAGGAGTCCTTTGGGACTATTGCTAATTCCCAAGAGTGACCCTTGTTGGTTGTTCCCATAAAGAGAGGGTAACGTCTGTATGAGTTATAACTAAGAGATTAGTCCTGTAAGTAACTTAAAAGGTCAGAAGAGATAACAGGGAAATTTGGTATGCCGAACATGCATATAGAATCAAGCTTGTGTTAAAGTTTGAAAAATCTAGAGGTTGAGTGCGGAGTATACCAGGAAGAGTAGTGGTTTTAAGTCTTGAGAGGAAACACTTAGAAAAATTTTCTAAGTTCGAAGAGTTGAATCATTTAAAAGGAAGCGTAGAAAACTGAAGTTCGAAGAAAGAACAAGTATGGAGGATTGAGTGGGAGAAATCCTTCAAAAACGAGTTTTGAAGATTGGATAGGATCGAGAGTCAAGATCCATTCAGAAAGAACTGAAATGTTTTGAGTTGTTCGATCTCGAAGAAGTAGCGCACTAGTTAGTTGTGAGGAGATACCGGAATTTCACAAAACAAAAGGGCTTGGAAGAAGTAATGAGAAATTCGCGGAAAGATCATAGTCGTTGATCAAGGAGCGATCTGGACCATTGATCATCCAAAGAGAATTTTGCAATTTCGGGGATCGGGAGAATGGAGGTGAAAGGTCTTTCGACTTCGCGACATGTGAAATCGTGAAATCACGATACGAGAAACCTCGACGAGATCTGAGCTATTAGATGGTGGAATAATCAGAACCGTCAGATTGAGAACTCTAAAATTTCATAATTTTGGGGATCGAAGGATTCAAGGTTCTTCATAACAGAAGCCTCGAAGTCGCGAAACGCGAAATCACGACATAATCACAACCGTTGGGTGGAGAGTCGTTGGTGACTGTTGATCTGATATAAAATTTCAACATTTCAGGTATAGAGAGTCTGAACGGATGGTGGAATTCTCAGAGGGAGGAATACCGAAGTTCCATGAACCGTTAGATCTAGTGGATCAGCAGAGAAGATAAGGTTGATAACCTCTCATCACTCACAAGCTGAGGAGGAATAATATCTGTTAGATTGGAATCAATGAGAGTCGTTGATATAGAGATTCGAGGTTTTATCTATTGGGAAAACAGAAGCATAGACTTTCCAAAGTCGCACCAAGTAAATCACTGATTCAATCAAGGTCGTTGGTTAGCGAATGACCTGAACCGTAGATCCAGTGTAATTGGACCTTTGGGAGTTAGGAGGTGAAGAATCCGTTAGAATCCCGAAAGGTGGAAAGATGGGATTTGATCAGGACTGTTGATTGGTAGAGAGATCTAGATCATGGGATCTAGGTTGCAGTACCCTCATGGATCAGAAGTTTGGGAAACGGTGGACCCCAGGTTTCTAGCAAAGGGTCATGTGGATAAAAGAACCAAGAAAACCTTAGCCTCGGTCTTTCTGGTTTTGGATTTTGGGGATTGAGGAACCAGAGTTCCTTGCAATAGGAATCCCAAAATCGTGAAATGCGAAGTTCCTTTTTGTTCGGATCATGGTCACCACCGGTGGTCACGTGAGGAGAAGGTGTGAACTAGCATGATGAATACTTAGCTATGTTCAATTGTACTTGAGTACATGAGTTTAATTCATTATGAATCTTCATAATAGGAAGCCTAATATTAATATTGTTAAGGTATGAATGATATTAAATGTGCAAGTAATGCACATGTATGATGTAAGAGTATAAGTATACTAGAGGCCCAATATGATTACTCGGATGAGTGAAATGTGAAGCAAGTATTTCTCTTGCCCATATTAAATGAATACTATGGAGGCATAGTTGACTCCATTATGGGGAGTCATGAAAGTTCTATCCCAAATAATAGCCTGAGGGGAATGTATTCCATTTCCTTAGGAAGTACCAATATAATTAGATGAAAGGGTAAATGAGAAAAGATTCTCTCTTGTCATAACAAGAGTCAAAGATGCATGATTATATTCCTTAAGGGGAATGAATCTGAATTGATTGATCTTAACAGTAAAGATGCATGTTTATATTCCTTAAGAGGAATATTTAGTAAAAAGCTAAAACTAACTCAAGGCTGAGACCATCACAAATAGTGATGGATATGCAACAAGGAAGTTGCATGCCGAAGGAGTTCCCGATGGAGGAACTGTGTAAGGAATTTGTCAGAAGAACAGAGTCACAACCCTAATAATTGTTGAAGGTTGGACAATGGGCTGCAAGGCCTATCCATATATAAGAATCCTGGATTTCATTTTGAAAGAATCATGTAATTAATAAGAAGACTAACAACTGAATATGGAACATTCTAATAATCGAATGGAAGTGTATAGGATGTACATGTTCATGATTCATTATGAGCAAAGACTTGTTATTAAATCATGCTGCGTTATCCCAAAAAGGGGTAGGGTGAGGCCTAACCAAGGTTGCTTAGAAAAAGAGCAGTTGCGGAAATCGGTATAGTTGGTAAGAGGCAAGTAAACCCCCTGAGTATGATTAAATGAATAAATGAGTACGTTTAACTGATAAGGCTTGGTTGAAGCTATGATTAAGAAAAGGTAGTGAGACCTTAGAGATAACTCAACTGGGCTGAAAAGCCCCAGGCGATGTAGAAAAAATTTGAAGAAGGGGAGAGCCCTCATTTCTTTCCTTGCTGTGCATTATGTTTTCTATGGGATGCGAAAGCTAGTACATTGATGAACGAAAATGTTTTGACACCATAGTAATGATGGTTGTAACACTGTGAAAACGATTGAGAACTATTGTGTTTCACTTATGTAAACATTTGAGGATGGTTATGAACTTGAATGTTATGATACATGCATTTGGTTTAATATTATGACTAATGTAATTGTGCCTATGAGGATGCATGTTGTGTATAGAAATAAATTGGATCTATTGAGGAAGACAATTGCCAATCATGGGCAACCTCAAATAGAGAATGACCAGGATAAGGCTATGAGTGAAAGATTATTGACAGGGCTGTAGAAGCCCCCCATAAAGCACTGGTGATGAGGTAAAAAAAAAAAAAAGAAGGTGCTAGCAAACAAGAACCGGTATAAGATATTCGTGCCTGTGTGGCACAAGGTATGAAGGGATTTGGTAGGAAACCCTTCTGAAATATTTTATTTTCTTAGTGTTATGCATGAATTTTGAAAGGCAGTGGTATGCCTTGGATACCCAAGTAAGGTATGACTCAGGAAGGAGAACCTGAATGATGGAGGTATGAGCCTCTGGTAGTAAACACTGTTTGTAACCCTTGGAAGAATTCATGAACTAATATGTCATGAATGCATGGACAATCAAGGAATGCGTAAAGGAATTCATGTGAAACTTTTGAGTTCATGTGTATTGATTTGGGATCGTGATCGACCTATAGTAGGTAGTATGGTCCTGCTGTAAGAATGAAAGAAAAATGAATAAACCATATGAGGAAAAGGTTGGTTAAATTCGAACACCCCTTGGCCAATAACCTATCATAAAGTGTGGCGAACTTGAATAACAATGCAAGAGTGCATTGGGTATGAATGTGGCCATGGATAGTGGCACATTTGTTAAAACCCTTTGAAATGTTGAATTACGTTTTGAAAAAAAAAAAAAAAAAATATATATATATATATATATATATATATATATGTACATGGAAAATCTAACAATTTGTTTGGCTGATTGAAGAATGAATTGTAGGGAGCAGAGGGTCATGGATATGGAAATAAGGTAAGCCCATAGGAAAGACCGATTGCCTACTGAGCCAAACTGCAAGGAATGGTATTTCCTTTTGAGAAAGTGAATTTTATTGTTAGTATGCACCATTCTGAAATTGTTGTGACGATGTTGTAAAGGTGCAATAAAATGTATGTGCATGAGAACTAACAATTTGATTCGCTAAGGAATGATTGCAGGAAGAAGGAGTCTTAGATATGGAAATGTTGTAAGCCCATAAGGAAGACTGATTTCCTATTGAGCTAAAATTTTATGGGAAGGAAAGTCCCATAATTATGAATCTGGTTCCTGTGCGGAACAAATATGAAAACAAATTGTGGAATAGGAAATCTGTAGGTGACAGATTTGTAATAGAATTATGAAAGTTAGAATTCATAATGATGTCACATGAACCTTGTGTACCTATGATATAGGTGACAAGAAAATATTTTTTCTGAAAGGACAGATGAAGGCTGTCACAGCTGAAAACGATGAACATGGCTACTGTTGAGCCATGAGAACGATGAACATGGCTACTGTTGAGCCATGAGAACCCCATGACAAGTCATGATTGCCGGACATACATTGTGTTGAGGTAACACAAGCCGGAGGGATGCCTCGACAGAGCAAGTATGAGGGATGCCTTGACTTTAAGACTCGATAGAGTTTCCAAAATTCTTCCTGTGTGAGAAAACCTTGGTAGGTCAAGATGGATCGCCCAAAGGACTATATAGCAGTGAAGGGGATGAATGAGCCTAGGCCTAGAGGGTGAGTGACTGCAAGGAAGATGAAAGCATGATAGCTCTTGTGAGCTATTGAATTGGAATCATGCACCCAATGGTTATGTCAAGGAAAGAGATGAGCTTGGATAACAAAACAACCACATGGACATAGATCCACAAACTGCACAGATAAGTACTATGCTAGATTATGAAATTTTCCTTTTGAATTTGAACAACAGTAAGATGTTTTCAGACAAAATTGTGATTAATGTGCTTATTGTCTAAGAATTATTGAAGGCAGGTAATGAAGACTAAGATCCTGAAAGAGGACCTGACCGAGGATGAAGGTCAAGACTTATGAAGTGGTTGAATGAGAAAGGCATGACAAGTGTTTTTGAGAAAGAACATCGAGGACGGAGTTCCTTTAAGGGGGGGGGGGAATTGTAACACCCTGTTTCCCCCAATTTGTAATTAATCATAAAATAGGAATTACCATGCTAATACATGAGGAAAATGTAAATGTATTATTGTTTGAGTTGCCAATAGCTGACTGTGGGGGTTAAGCGTTGAAAGTACTAGCCATGATATCACTAGGGGAGAGAAATCAGTTAATGAGCCAAGGACCAGTGGTTGAACTACCAACCACCCCCATGAATGGGAGCATGGTCTAGCTGTAGGAAGTCATCCTAAAGTACCACAGGGTATGACAGACCAGGTGGACCCGAGATTTCTTCTGACAGAAGGAAGGTGACAATTATACACACAGAGGCAACAAGAGAGGGGGACACCAGACACCAAACAAAGACAGAAGCTTGCAAGGGAGAGGCGTGAAGCTCTCCAGCGAGTCATGAACTGAAGGCTACAAGATTGATGCCAAGGAGCATCTGAGAAACCTCACTGAGGCCATGACCAAGAGAGAAAGCTCTGATTTACAGAGAATAGGACCTAAACAGAAGCGGAAATGGAGGAAGAACCCTCAAGAAATGTGAGAATTCTCTGGTGATATCATGGCTTGGCATGGGGGTGGCCAGAGCACTAAGAATGAATGCCTTTGTGCCTATGGTCAGGTGGAAGGATGAACACCCACAGTCAGTTGGTTGGCGATAGCCTCTAATAGATAAGTGATTTCTTACCCTGTGTAAATTATCTGTAACTGTGTATGAATCGGCTATACTGGGTACGTTGCAGGAATCGAGCATATTTCTTATTGAATATACTGTATCCCCCCTTATTTCTGTTTGATTGTATAACTAGGCCAGTAAGAAAGCATATGGTTAGGAAAGGTTTTATACCCGTAAAATACTTATGTCTTATGGTGGCATAAGCCCGAGTAAAAAACTATGCGTTCGTCGACCATGGACATAGTTTCATGTACGCATGTAAAACTTCCTAATCCTTTTGAGTCCCTTGGAGGACGAAGCCTGTTAATCTTAGGAGGTATAGTGTTTTCAGAATGCAAGCGAGGCCCAAAACCATCAGGGCTCGTAGAGGAAGCAAAGGTCGAGGCCTTTGAAACTTTGAAATCTTCCAAGGAAAAGGAAGAAAGCGTGAGGTCAGGGAGGAGCTACAACTACCGTCAGATCTCGCGTGGATAGCCAATAACCATCGAATCTAGGAGAAGCTGCATGAGGTTTAATCCTTGCATACGCAAAGGTGAGGACTCGTCAAAGTCCCAAAAATATCTGGACCGTCCATTTAAGAGGACACGTGGCAGAGATTCGAACCCATCGGGGTTTGTTATACCGGAAGGTTGAAGGGATAGAATCATGGAGTTGTTGCATCGCAAACTCCCGGTTCGTGAAATCCTGATACAGAAGAGGAGCCATCAGATTTCGGTATTTCGGCTATTCGGAGTTCGTGACGTAGAGGAGGCTGTGGTCTTGGTACCGAGAGTTTCAAACTCCTGGTACGCAAAACAATGAAAAGATCTGGACCATCTATTCCAGAGGACACGTGGTAGAGATTCGAACCCATTGGGGTTTCAAATACTAGGAGGTTGAAGCACCAAGAGTTTGGTCATGGTGGATTCACAAAATCGCAAATCCCAAAGTCCCGAAAGTTTCACGTGGTTGAGGTTTCGGGGAAATCCCTGAAAGGAGATTTCGGTAATTCGATTACCAGGAAAACAAGAGGTAAGAGTTCTGAACTCTTGACCCATAAAAACCTAAAAGGATCTGAGCCATTGGATGAGGAGAGGCTTTGAGATATTTATCTCACTCAGGAGAAGGAGGACCGAAATTTCAGGATTCGACACTTCGGTACTTCGGATACTGGGAGTACGAGAGGAAAAGGAATTGGAGCAACAGGATTCGTGAAGTCTCGAAACACGAAATCCAAAAAGCGTTTGGAGGAGTAGTGTCGGGTCATGGAATAGGGACAGGTTTCAGCATACTGGGGTTTAGGATTTCAAAAGTTCTGAGGACAAGGAACTAGGGCACTTTGTGTTGAAACTCCCAAAGTCGCGAAACGCGATGTATTTTTGGAATGGGGCTACAGTCTCAAGATTCCAAAACTTCAATATTTTGGGTTTGCAGACACCTAGTTTGGTTGGCCTGTTTCCATAACCAACGATCACATGGAGGTGGACAAGGAAGGAAATAGCCTGCGCTAGCCCCCTGTAGGATTTTGGGGATTCTATCCCGTGAAGAAGAGCGAAAATTTTATTACACCATAGTGGGTGTGTGACAGTCATGTTAACCAGAACGCAAAAAGCATTGATAAAGGATTGATCCTGCATTTGTTGGGAAAATAATTTTTAAAGGGTTTATAATTAAATTATGTTATCACTTAGTTTGAATTAAAATGAGCAAGCCCGGAAACCCTACGTGTGAAGTTAACTTTTGTTGTGGATAATGGTGGACCTTGAACTGATTAAATACTAACCATTGGTCATTGGAGATAAATGACCAATATCAAAGGATCAATACCTTGACATATTGGATATCATGTGAAGAGCACAGTATTAAATTTTTGGGGGACTGATGTGATGATATCTAGGTGGTATGATAGTCTGATGCCCCAGTGGTTTGATATCGCCATATCAAATATTGAGAGATTGAACATATTGCATCATTGAAGTCGCAATGGGTTGGTGGTCGATACATGGTGGGTCAGCTTGATGCCACATCAGTGCCACATGCCATACTAAGTCAGTGCCACAAATGTAGAGGGAGTCCATGTGAGTGTCATGTGTCAGGCCACGTGTTGGTGTTGAGTCAACATGATATCTGAATAGGGCCAGAGGAAGTGATGACATAACAGATCCATTTCATAGAGTACACGTGGATGGAGTCAATGTGGAAGACCATGTCACCTACCATGTCATACTGCATATCAAATGAATGAGAGAAAGTTTGAATTGTTGAAGTTCTAGGGGGCCAATGGCCCGATCGGCTGATAAATCCAATGGCTAGAACATGGATACAAGGTTTCATATCATATATTGAATATCATAAGTATGGAGTATTTAAGTGGTGAAGTCATGGGTGGGATATGGGTCGATACCCAGATAGCCTAGTTTCACAGTTCCACATGAGAGGCTCCATATCGGACTATGTTAAAATATTGAGGGAATATGGTTGAAGGACTCGAGGGCCCAGTGGGCCGATGGCCCGGTGATTCTAGTGCCCAGTGACCTGATATATTGGATCATGGAAGAAGATAAAGGAACCTAGTAGGAGGCCTAGGGGCCCGATATCTTAGTAGGTCCGATAGTCCTCATGTCCCAGTGGACCTGATAGCCTAGTGATGTAGTAAACCGTCAAGAAAACATATCAACTGTTGAGATTAAATATTAATATGATCAGAAGATTATTGATTATTGAGTGGTATTATGTGTGTTCCAATACCCAATGGTATTGATGTGCTGAGAAGAAAGTGATGGATGAGATCAAAACATGGAAAGATTGGACGACTACTGAACGTTGAGGTCGTGTTACTTATTTTGGTGGGTAGAGAACAAATTGACTGTCATGATTTGATTCAAGGGCCAATCCGATGATAGTTGTGAATTAATTATTATACATAGGGACTAATGAGTAGATCTCACATCAAACCAAAGTGGATTTTAGATCATTATCAAAGGAGTTTTGTGGCCTGATTTTCATGGAAAGAAAAAGATTTGAATCTGATCAAATGAGCATATTATTTTTGTGTGTGGACAAAGATTCAATGAAGGAACACCATGAAAATTATGCCCTGATCATTTTGAAGTGTGTGAGAAAGTGAGTGAGGTTGGATCGTGTGAAGATAAGCTCTCAAGATCTCATCTCTAAGGATGCCAGAGAATGAAAGGAAAATAATGTGATTGTCTAAGGGTGTTTGGGAGGTGCAAAGTCTAAGGAAATTCTTAAATTAATCATATTGTGAACTTGAGAGTGTTGTGTCAGTAGAGAAAGATCAATATAATTGTTTAGGTGAATACTTGAAGCAAAGAGATGATCTGGTAAGATTGGTGTCTCCAGTAGTTTGATCTTGTTGAGTTGGTGCTCAACTAAGGAAATTGGTGTCTCCAATAGGTTGGTTCTTGAAAACATTGCAGCTATGGGTTGGTTCCTACATGCAATTTTTGGTTGGTGCTCAACTAATGGGATTGGTGTCTTCTACGGGTTGGTACCTACAAATATTTTAGTGGTAGGTTGGTGCCTACGTGCATTGTTGAGTTGGTTCTCAGCTAAGGATATTGGTGTCTCCTGTGGGTTGGTGTTTGAAAACATTGTAATAGTAGGTTGGTGCCTACATGATTTTATAAATAATTTTTTTGTTGTTTTCTCCCATTTGGGTTTCCATATTAAATATCAATGTACTATGAATTATATGTTTCTCATTAACTACTTATGGCTAGTAGAGTAAGAAATTGATAAAGATCGTAAGAAAAAAAAACAAAAAAACATTCCTATAATGATTCACCCCCCTATCAGTATAAGTAATCATACCAACAATTGGTATCAGAGCGGTTTCCTTCAGAATAGTCTAACCACTGGAAGGTGAATCCATGCAACACACATGGATAAACTAGAAGTTTTTTCTACAAACAGAGCTCCATTATTTCATGGATCAAATTATTCATTCTAGAGCATAAGAATGAAAGATTATTTTATGGCACTTGGGTTTGACATTTAGAGTGCAGTTAAGAATGGTTACATGGCTCCAACAACTCCATCTTTAAGTATAGTTGGAAAGAGGCTCAGTGACAATAACTCTAAGGCCATTAGTACAATTTTGAACGACTTGGAAGATTTAATATTTGTCAAATTCATGTATTGTACTTCAGAAAAAGAGGTGTGGGACAAGTTACAAATAATATATGAAAGGGATGACAAGATCAAGAAGGAAAAATTACAAACCCATAGAGGACACTTTGAGACTCGTATGATGAATGAAGAAGAAAGTACTGCAACATGTTTTATTCATGTGGATGAGATTGTCAACACGATCATAGGATTGGGTGAAGAGGTTAAAGAAACCATCATTGTGCAAAAAGTGATTAGGTCACTTCCCTCAAGATTCAATCCCAAGATATCTACCATTGAAGAAATATATGACCTATACAATCTGACAATAGATAAGTTTAATGGAATCCTCACTGCATATGATATGAGGATAGAATATGATGAGACAAAATAATCCATCAAGGAAGGAAGAAACCATCAAGGAATCAAATAATATAAAGACAGAAGAATAAAAAATGAATGAAAACTCAAACAATGAATCATATGTTGAACAAGATAACTTTGTCAGAAAACTCAAGAGAGGATCAGAGAAATACAAAGGTAATATTCCATTTAAATGTTTTGATTGTAGAGAAGTAAGACACTTTGTTGATAAATTTCCTTATGCAAAGCGTAGAAATAGAAATGAAAAATAAGATTCCAGTTTCAAAAAATACAAGAAGGACAAGACTGAAAAGAGGAGAAAGTTCTACTGACAAAAGAAGAATATATATATCAATGAGGACAACAACTCTTCATATCAAAGTAATAGTGAAACATAAGATATTCTCTTCATGGGTCTAGAAACACAAAATATGTCCTCGAAAATAAAGACACGGATTCAACAAAAGAAGACAATCCTGAGATTGATGTAGAAGTAGATTTTGAAGAACAACTCATTAGTTCCTTAGAAGAAATAGACATACTCAAAGAAAATAATAGAAAGAAGAAAAAGGAATTGAAAAAATATGAAGAGGAGGAACATGATCTTGAAGAAACATAAAAAACAATTATTATCATGAAGGATCAATTAGAATAGGAAAAAATGATAGATGAATTGATAGAAAGACAACTAGAAGAAAAGGAAGAACATTGTGATAAACTTGAAGTAGAAGTTACCTCTCTAAGAAAATAATTAGAAAATGAAGTCACCTAGCTAAATACAAACTTAAAATTTTAAAAGAGTTATGAAATTACAGATAACATTCTCAGTAGTCAAATGTCACCATTTATCAAGACAATTCTTAGTTATGACTACAATTAGAAGACTCTTGAAGAAGTTGCAATCCCTAAGTCATCATAAAAGAAAATTGAAGAGAATCCTGAAAGCTATGAAAATGTTCTTAAAATCTCCAATTGCATAAATGGCAGTAGCAAGGAAAGAAATCATAACCAACAAACGACTGGTTTTTCACTCGAGAAATATAAGGATGAGTTTAGAAGTGTTTCTTCATCAAGAAGACCCTTCACAACCAGGTATCAAAATCTCTTTCTCAGTTATTTCTTTTCTTGCAATAATTTTGGTCATAAGGCAATAGATTGAAGAGCTTATGGAAGAAATGATTGTATGAAAAATAGAAGTAGAATATTTCACAAGAATTACAAGGATGACCATATGAACAACAAGACTTGAGGTTTTCATGGGTCTGTCAATAGAAACTATGACCCATTTTTTCCCCTGCATTATAAAGTTGAATGTTGTAAATGAAATAACTATGGACACATAGCACAAGATTGTAGAAGAAACAAGAAATTTTTTTATAGACAAGGATACAAAATGGTATGGAAGAGAAAACAAGAAAAAGAAAATAAGGAATCTGCCATATGAACTAGCTTGGTATGCACAAAAAAAGAACAAAATGCCATCACCAAACAAAATAAATATACTACAAACATTTGGAAAAGGAAACATCAACAAGAAGAAAATGCATCCTTGCTGGTGTAGATTACACTCCTAGCACAAAATAAATGATCATGCTACATAACCAGTGGACCAAGGTTTGTGAATGGTGTAACCAGGAAAATGATTTCATGCAGAGATAGGTATATTTCTCTAAATGCCAATCATACCAAGGTAGTAAATCAACATCATGAAAATATGTCTGATGAGAAATTGATGAAGGAGGAAGAAGAAGATGAAGATTCAAAAGATAATGGGATATTTTGAAAATGATGGAACATGAAGGAGAAGACCATGAAGTTGTTAGGAAGGAAAAGGAACTAGTCTTGAACAATGGAAGAAGAATGTTGATAAGAGAAAGAAAACAATGATTGCAACTAGTTTAAGAAATCACAAAATAAAATGTCAAAGAGATCCTTCATGCATTCAAGGCTCATCAACCAAGTAATGAAGAAAACAAGCCTAAGAATCATCCATAGAAAGATGGATTTGTTCTGCATCATTACAATAACATAAATATGGAGGAATTGTAGGCTAGTAAAACATAGTGAACGTTGAGCAATAACTTTGACTGGTAGTTTTGTGGTAATGAATCTTGATGATGGAGTTTTCATAATAGTAGATGTCACAGTGGCTCTATGTGCATGTCTTGACTAACAGATTGGTGCCAATTTAATGTCTTTTTATACAAGAATTATGGAGGGTCCTATAGTTGATCATTTTCAAAGAATATTTTGGACATTGAAGGGGTTTATATATAACATTATGGAATCTATATAGTACATTTGACAACTTTTGAAACAATATTATCATGATATAAAGCCTCACTACTAAATACATATTGTTACAACATATCTAATTTCACTTGAAGTAGGGTAGTCAAAAGGTTCTTACAGAAAATTTTCAACAAAGGAAGAATTAATGACAGGTTGAGATAGCATGTGTACTGACACACACAAGAGAAGCATAAATCACTAAGATCAATATACCTAGAGAATATGAAGATGAGGAAGCTCTATGTCCCAAAGTTCAGAAAAATAAAATAAAGAGATGAAGCCCTTGATGAATTTGTTGTGACTGGTTGGAAAGATCAGATCCTGAAGGAATAATGGAGTTGCATGCAAAAGTAAAATAACATGATGAAGATCAGAATTTGGAAGATCCCTTAGAATCTATGAAGGCATATAGAAACTTGAAGAATCAAATCACGTGGAGATGTGATAAGTTGCGGATGGAAAACAAAAAAAATATGAAAGGCATGATCCAAAATATGAAAAATTGATCATGAAAAGATATGACTCTAGTTATGCATTCCAATAAATTGGAAGAAAAGGACAGTTGTGAAATAAAGATGTGACACTGACACTCAAATGTGTAGAAATAAGCCTTTGTGAATTTCACCATTGGAGTTTATTGCATGAAGTGACTCTTTATGTCAAAGGAAATTGTTAAAGAGGATTTTTCCAAAAGGAGTCTGCAAATGAGGAATAAGGTAAGATGTTGATGGGGTTTGTTTTTCCACATAATAGTTTGATAAATGTTTCCTTCACAAATGAAATGAAAATATGAAGAATGAAGAACAAGGATTTGATGAAAGTTTCATGAAGAGGCACAATCTCAAGGGGAGTTGCACAGTTAAGGGTGTTAGTCACAGAGAAAAGAATAAAGACTAAAGTGAAAGGGGGGGGGGAATCCATTTTCCATTGATGCCAAAGGGGGAGAGTAATGCGATAGGAGAAAACTTGCAAGAATTATTCATCTTAGATGAGAACAAAATGATGAGATCTATGGTTGCATAGACTAGAGGAGTTTCATATTATGTTGTCCTTAATTAAAAAGGGGTATATTGTTAGACACAATGTTACAAAAATTGTTGAGACAAAGTAGACATAATGTTGGAAATAATGTTACATAGTGTTAAAATAAATATCAGAGACTATGAATTCCTTTATGTGTTGAATCGATTATTTACTGCATATCTACCCAGTGTAATGAAGGAGAGATAATAGAGGAAGCATCTATACTGCAAATCAAACTAGATAGAGGAAGAAGAGAATGTCTATGTGCATTAATAATGTTCTATGTGAAGGCACAATGATTTCGAACAATCAAAATAAAGCTAGATGAAACAACCTTGATAAAGAAGAAATCAAGGAAGCACTCAAATTAACCAAGCCAACAAAGTCACGATGGGTTTTATGAATTCGATACAAAGGTACGAGGAGAATTAGATGACCCCGTTGCAAATATGAGCAACATTGAGCTTATAAAAGAAGGTCATGTTAACTAGAATTCAACAAACAATGATAAAGGATTAATCCCACATTCATTGGGAAAATAATGTTCAAAGGGTTTATAATAAAAAGGTATTATCACTTAGTTTGAATGAAAACAGGCAAGCCACAAAACCATGTGCGTGAAGTTAACTTTTGTCATGGAGAACGGTGGACCCAAAAATAGTTAAATCCTAATTGTTGATCATCGAAGATAAATGGATAATATCAAAGGATCGGGACCTTGACATATCAGATATCATGTGAAGAGCATAGTGTTAAATTTTTGGGGTGCTGATGGGCTGATATCTCAATGGACTAATAGCTCGATGCCTCGGTGGTTCGATATAGCTATATTGGATATTGGGAGATTGAACATTATGCAACCATGAAGTCTTGATGGGTCGGTGGTCGATACCCAGTGGGCCAGCTCGATGTCACATCAGCACCAAATGCCATGTTAAGTCATTGCCACAAATGTAGAGGGAGTCCACATCAGTGTCATGTGTCAGACCACATGTTGGTGCTAAGTCAATATGATATCTGAATAGGGCCAGAGGAAGTGATGACATAACAAAGTCATGTCATCCAATACATGTGGAAGGAGTCAACATGGAAGACCATGTCACATGCCATGTCATATTGCATATTGGATGAATGATAGAAAGTTTGAAGTGTTGATGTTTTGGGGGCTCGATGGCCTGGTAGGCCAATATATCCAGTGGCCAGAACATGGAGACAAGGTACCATATTAGATATTGGATACTAAAATTCTGAAGTATCGAAGTGGTGAAGTCTTGGGGGGAAATGGGATGATACGTCGATAGCCTCGTATCATGGTTCAACATGAGAGGTTCCATACTAGACCGTGTTAAAATATTGAGGGCGTATGTTTGAAGGACCCAGGGGCTCGGTGATTCTAGTGCTTGGTGGCTTGATATATTGGATTATGGCATAAGGTTCTATGTGAAGGCACAATGAATGTGAACAATCAAAATAAATCTAGACGAAACAACCTTGATAAAGAAGAAATCGAGGAAGTACTCGAATTGACTAGGCCAACAAAGTCACGATGGGTTTTTTGAATTCCATACAAAGGTATGAGGAAAATGAGATGACCCTATTGCAAATATGAGCAACGTTGAGCTTAGCAAAGAAGGTCATGTTAAACAAAATGCAACAAACAATGATAAAGGATTAATCCCACATTCGTTGGGAAAATCATATTCAAAGGGTTTATAATAAAAAGGTGTTATCACTTAGTTTGAATGAAAATAGGCAAGCCATGGAACCCTATGTGTGAAGTTAACTTTTGTCATGGATAATGGTGGACCCAGAGGTAGTTAAATCCTAATTGTTTATCATCAGATATCAATGGAAAATATCAAAGGATCGGGACCTCGACATATTGGATATCATGTGAAGAGCATAGTGTTAAATGTTTGGGGTCCCGATGGGTTGATATCTCAATGGCTCGATAACACAATGCCCTGGTGGTTTGATATCACCATATTGGATATTGAGAGATTGAACATCATGAAACCATGAAGTCTTGATGGGTGGCTGGTTGATACCCGGTGGTCTAGCTCGATGTCACATCAGCACCACATGCCATGTTAAGTCAGTGCCATAGATGCAGAGGGACTCCACATCAGTGTCATGTGTCAGACCACATGTTGGTGCTAAGTCAGCATAATATCTGAATAGGGCTAGAGGAAGTGATGAAATAATAAATCCATGTCATCTAGTACATGCGGAAGGAGCCAACATGGAAGACCATGTCACATGCCACTTCATATCACATATCGGATGAATGAGAGAAAGTTTGAAGTGTTGAAGTTTTGGGGGTCCAATGGCCTGGTAAGCTGATATATCCAGTGGCCAGAACATGGAGACAAGGTTCCATATCAGATATTGGATACTGAAATTATGGAGTATCGAAGTGGTGAAGTCTTGGTGGGAAATGGGATGATACCCCTATAGCCCCATATCATGGTTCAACATGAGAGGTTCCATACTACACCATGTTAAAATATTGAGGGAATATGGTTGAAGGACCCGGGGGGGTGGTGATTCCAGTGCTTGGTGGCCCGATATATTGGATTATGGAATAAGTCTCTATGTGAAGGAACAATGAATATGAACAATCAAAATAAATCTATAATAAACAACCTTGATAAAGAAGAAATCAAGGAAGCACTTGAATTAACCAGGCCAACAAAGTCACGATTGGTTTTTTGAATTCCATACAAAAATATGAGCAGTGTTGAGCTTAGAAAAGAAGGTCATGTTAACCAGAATGAAAAAATAAATGATAAAGGATTATTCCCACATTCGTTGGGAAAATCATGTTCAAAGGGTTTATAATGAAAAAGATTTTATCACTTAGTTTGAATGAAAATAGGAAAGCCACGAAACCTTGCGCACGAAGTTAACTTTTGTCATGGAGAATGGTGGACCTAGAATTAGTTAAATCCTAATTGTTGATCATCAGAGATACAAAAAAAAATATCAAAGGATCGAGACCTCGACATATCGGATATCATGTGAAGAGCACAATGTTAAATTTTTGGGGGCCTGATGGGATGATATCTCAATGGTTCGATAGCCTGATGCCCCGGTGGTCCGATATCGCCATATTAGATATCAGGATATTGAAAATCATGCAACCATCAAGTCTTGATGGGTTAGTGTATGATACTCGATGGGACATCTCTATGTCACATCAGTACCACATCCCATGTTAAGTCAGTGCCACAGATGCAGAGGGAGTCCACGTTAGTGTCATGTGTCATACCACATGTTGGTACTAAGTCAACATGATATCTGAATAGGTCCAAAGGAAGTGATGACATAACAAATCCATGTCATCTAGTACATGTGGAAGGAGTCAACATGGAATACCATGTCACATGCCATGTCATATCGCATATCAGATGAATGAGAGAAAGTTTGAAGTGTTGAAGTTTCAAGGGGCCAATGGCCTGGTAGGTAGATATATCCAGTGTCCAGAACATGGAGAGAAGGTTCCATATCAGATATTGGATACTGAAATTCTGGAGTATCGAAGTGGTAAAGTCTTGGCGGGAAATGGGATGATACCTTGATAGCTCCATATCATGGTGCAACATGAGAGGTTCCATACTAGACCCTGTTAAAAGATTGAGGGTGTATGGTTGAAGGACTCGGGGGCCCAGTGATTCCAGTGCTTGGTGGCCCAATATATTGGATTATGGAATAAGATAAAGGCACATGGTAGAAGGCCCAGGGGTTCCATAGTTTGGTAGGTTTGCAAGTCTCGATGTCTCAGTGGACTCGATATCCTGGTAATGCAGTAAACCATCAAGAAAACAAATCAACGATTGAGATTGAATCTTAATGGGATTGGACGAATGCTGAGTATTGAGTGGTATGTTGTATGTTCCAAGACCTAGTGGTACCGATATGCTAAGACAAAAAAATATGGATGAGATCAAAAAATGGAAATATCGGACAACTATGGAGCATTGAGGTAATGTTTCTTATTTTGGTGGGAAGAGAACGGATTGATGATCACAATTTGATTCAAGGGATGGTCCAATGATAGTTGTTCATTAATGCTTATACAGAGGGAAAAACGAGTAGATCACACATCAAACCAAAGGGGGTTTGAGATCGGTATCGAAGGAGTGTTGCAACATGATTTTGATGGAAAACAAAAGTTATTAAGTCAACCAAATGAGCATATTATTTTTGTATGTGGACATAGCTTTGATGAAGGAACACTATAAAAATGATGCCTTGATCATTTTTATGTGTGTGAGAAAGTGAGTGAGAGTGGATTGTGTGAAGAGAAACTCTAAGGATGCCCGAGAATGAAAGGAATATAATGTAATAGTCTAAGTGTGGCTAGGAGGTTCAAGTTCTAAGGAACTTATGAAATTAAGTTGATTGTGAACTGAAGGAGAGTGTTATGTCAGCAAAGACAGAGCAGAAAAATCATGCAAGTGAATACTTGAAGCAAAGATATGATCTAGAAATATTGGTGTCTCCAGTAGGTTGATCTTATTGAGTTGGTGCTCATCTAAGGAGATTGGTGACTCCAACAGGTTGGTGTCTTCAAACATTACAGTTGTGGGTTGGTTCCTACATGAATTGTCAAGTTGGTGCTTAGCTAAGGGGATTGGTGTCTCTTGCAAGTTGGTGCCAGAAAATATTTTAGAAGTAGTTTGGTACCTACATGAATAGTTGATGTGGTGCTCAAATGATGAGATTGGTGTCTCCTACAGGTTGGCTCATGCAAACACTGTAATAGTAGGTTGGTGCCTACATGATTTTATAAAGAAAATCATTTTAGTTTTCTCCCACTTGGTTTTCCACATTAAGTCTCTATGTATTGTGGATTATGTGTTTCTCATTAACTTGTTATGGCTGGTAGAGTAACAAATTGATAAATATCATAAGAAAAGAAAAAAATGTCATGTAATGGTTCTCTAACACACACGATCCCTAACTCTTATTTAGGCTGGTGGGGAATCAAATTTTCCTCTTGTTCAACTTAGTTCTTTTCCACCATATGAATCCCATAGATGGATTCTTCTCACCAAGAAATTTCCAACGATTGTAATTATGCTCAAAACTAAGTTCTAGATCAAAATTTACAGCCTCCCAAAGTCGTCGATCTTTCAGTGGAAATTTACACCTCATTGCCACGTGGATCCTAGTCACTCATGCCCTCCTACGTGGCACAAATGTGACACCTAGCATGGCACCATCCACTTATCCCATCGATCTCTCAATATTATTAACTTTGATAACTTAGCCCTTTCCTCGTCATTGTCAGGGTTCTCCTTCCACAGAGTTCTAGATGACCCCAATTATAAAGCTCTTACGAAAAATGCTCTGACAGACTCTTCTCTAGATCTAATGGATATTGAACACTGAATTCCAATGGCTCTAATCATGTCAATGCCTTTAACATGTATGAATATTAACACTCATTTCTTAAACCTCTTTTAGGGTGAACAAGTGGGACCTATGACGAATCTACGATTGTCATTTCTCCCTGCCTTCTCCTTGATCTATGACCACGATTTCATGGAACATCTTCAAACAGGTCAATGATTCATGAACATTTTCATAATAAACATCTCTCTCGAGCCTATCACTCAAATATATAACCATCTACATTGCGATGACGAAATGGTCAACATTGAAATTCCAAACCCCACTGAGGCTGCTTCCGATAGATCGTTGACCTTTACTTTTCTCAAGGTATTCATCATTGTTAGGCCTTCGTTCGAACCTCACCATTCGAACATCCCATCGGATCCATCTTCAACGAATATTTGATATCCATCATCATGACAAATCAACAAATATGGTTTCTAAGGAAATAACCTATGCCCCTCTCACCCAACTAGATCTGATCTCATCCTAAGATACCATAAGATAATAGAAGTCATCCCAAGGACATTCTAACTACCATGTTGGAACACCATGTCATGATGACATCATCCATCCCTTTTTTTCATTCACCAAGTGATCTAGGGGGACTCCCGACGAACCGATAACTGCCAACGACTCTGTTTTTTTATCATCATCAGACTTCATGCAAGTCACAGAACTCAATCACTCCCAATGATGATGTCTTCCCCAATTGAGGGTCGCGATATACTCACCATACCATATAAATGGCCATGAGTCATTCCATCTCAAACCTGGGTATTTCTCGGGATAACACTCCAATTTTGGACTTACTCGGATCAGAGACTCCAACAAACTAATATTCTAAGGTTTACCAAGTCTTTGAGTACCTAAAAACTACTTTGAGACCAACTAAGTATTTATTGATTTCTTGAGAATGAATTTTTCATATATTGCAAGCCTTCCATTTAAGATAGGTAATAATTTTAACAGGATCGAGGCTCTCTGAATGGCACATAGACCTCCCCCATGCACATGAGTATTTCCTCTGCTAACCTAAGGTGAATACTTTTTCCATGTCTCGTAAGCTTTCCTCCACAGTTGCAAGATCCTCAAAGATATAAAATACCCATACTTTACTTGTTTTCATGAGTTAAGAAGTTTAGTGAAAACAAACAAGCACATCCAATTTTACTCTGGAGTTCAATTCATTTTTATATACATTCATATTTCACATTTAAATAATAAAATCACATGTTTGCATCATTAACACACATCAAACAAGTCAAGTTATACACTTATCTATTCATGGAAATTATCAGCAAACAACTGAGTATGAGAGGACGCATCTCCCCCCAACCTTAGGCTATCTCACAAAGTGCCTTCCTAGAGCATTCCACCTCCATGCCAAGCCATGATATCACAAATGAAATTATTTAGTTGGTTCTCAAACCTAGAACGACCTAGGAAGGTTGCTCTCCTTCCTCCACTAGAAACAACAGAAGTTTTCCCCTTCCCACTGAGCTCGGGACTTCCACATATTTATTAGCTCCCAACTAGATTTCATCTACACAAGGAGTCCCTTCTATGTTATACAGTCCCTCGACAGCCTCCCTTACCAGTGTCAATTTCATTCCAATGAGTACCAATTGCATTCCTCTATAGCTCCAATCTAGATTTGGGTCTTGTCTATTCTAGGGAGATCATTAATCCTTTGGATAAGCTTCCTATTTTCTTCAAGAAAATATTTCCAATTTCTGATATCTTTTAGATCTATGCAAGTGAACACCTATGTTAATCACACCATTTTTTCATGAGTATGCTACTCACTTTCTCCCTCTATCTGCTTTTGCAAGCCAATCCTCCTTGCATTATCTTCTTCTCTTGTGTTTCTCTCCCTCTTATTATATACCTCTACCTCTTATGTGCTTTCATGTGACTCTCATGGTGATTTTCCACCTTTGGCCTCTTCTTCCACCAATATTATTAGGATTCATGTGCCTTCTTCCAGGTGCAACATGTTGTCAGGGGTTTGAATTCCTGAAGGGGAAAATCCATGGGTTTCATGTTCTTCAAGTTATTCAGTTGACCCTTTGTCTTTTGAAGAGATATTAACTATCAATAGTTATTAAGTACTCCAAACATCAATCCTAACTTCCTTAACTGGTCACGTGGCTCCATGCGACTTGGGTACGTTGGTAGGTGTGTATTTACTCCTTGCAAGAATATGTTGTCTTGCTAAGTAAGTTTCATATCTTCTTCATTGAAAACATCTTAGCTCTACCAGACCAACCCGGTTCATCAATTGTTTCTTGTGTATCATGGCGAGTACTTTCAAGGATTTTCCCTCTCAGTCAACTATCTGGTGTTTCTCATTAATCAAAACATAATTACAAGATTCATAATCACATTATATGAAGTATTAGATTAATTACAATAATTGGGGGAAACAAGGTGTTACATTTCCCTCTCCCTTAAAGAAACATTATCCTCGATGTTTAAAACACCATATATATATATATATATATATATATATATATATGTCTGTGTGTGTGTGTGTGTAGAAAACAAAAATGGGTATGCAATTATCATGGCATCTTCGAACTCCCATGTAGCCTCATCTTCTCCAAAGTCCTTCCATTTCACCTTGACCTATACAATGGCTCGGTACCAGATCATTGTTTATCTCCTATCTAGGATGCATTGAGGTTCAGGTTGAAATTCTCCCTCTGGTTCCACTTGTATCACAGTTCAATCAACAACATGATTAGAATAATGAATATATGTCTTCAATAAGGATACGTGGAACATATTATGAGATTTAATAGTAGGTGGTAATACAAGTATGTATTCTATTGGCCCCACTCTTTCCAGGACTTCAAATGGCCCATAGTAGTGGGGTGCCAGCTTATCACATGTCCCCATTCTTAGGGAACTTCTCTTGTATTTTATTAGGAGATATACATGATCTCCCACTTTGAACTCTTTATGATTTCTCTTGTTGTATACATATCTCTTTCAGTTATACTAGGATACTTTTAGATTTTATCTTATATTTATAATTGCATCTCCCATTTCCTCCAATAATTCTAGTCCAAGTGTGATCCTATCCAATGGAATGTCCCAACTAATTGGAACTCTACACCTTCTTCCATACAAAACCTCATACATGATCATCTCCAATGATTCCTGATAACAATTGTTATTGGAGAATTATACCAAGGGTAGATACTCTTCCCATTGCTTGGGTTGATGCATAACATGTACTTCAATACTTTGTTCACTCTTTCGTTTTGACCATCTGTTTGAGGATGGTAGACCATGATAAATGCCAATTGTGTTCCCAATCCTGCAAACAAGATTTTACAAAAACTTGAGGTGAAATTACCATATATGTCCGAGATTATGGTCTTGGGCATACCATGCAATCTGGAAATTTCCTTTATAAAAACATTAGAAACATCTATGGTCTTGAAAGTAGTTCTGATAAGGATGAAATGAGTTTCCTTTCTCATCTTATCTACTAAAACCATTATTACATCACGTTTCTTAATGGTCTTTGGAAAACCTATGATAAAATCCATGGATATTGTCTCTCACTTCCATTATGGGATTTTCAAAGGATACAATAGCCCTGTGGGATGTTTGTGTTCAACCTTCACCTGTTGGCACTCCAAACACTTAGCAATATATTCTACAATGTATTGCTTCATCCCAAGCCAGTAATAGAACTTACTTACTATTGTTACCATCTTTTGATAACCAGGGTGACCCACATAAGGTCTCATATGGAACTCATCCATAATAATATGCCTCAAATATGCAATAGAGACTCATCAGTTGTAGGATGATATCCTTTATATTTTTTTCTTGGGGTTCTTGTTTACATCCTTTCCTTACCTGTTTGAAGAACTCATCCTCTCGCAAGAGGTTTTTAATCCCATTCTTGATATCATACTCTCCTACACTTGTTGTTGCTAAGTGTATTGTCTATACACTTCTATTGAGTGCATCTTCCACTTTGTTCTCATTTCCTTTGATATGTTTGATTTAAAAATCAAACTCACTGATCAACACCATCCACCTAAATTGTTTAGAATTCAATATTGCTTGGTCAAATAAATACTTTATCCCACAATGATATGTCAGCAATACAAACCTTCTTCCAAGCAAGTAATGTCTCCACATATTCAATGCATGCACAATTGTTGCAAGCTCTAGATCATGGGTGATGTACTTCTGCTCATGCTCATTTAGCTTCCTTGACTCATAATACATCACTTTTCCTTCTTGCATAATCACTCCACCAAGTCATTTTTTGAAAGCATCAGTGCAAACCAAGAAATCCTTTTCACGGTCTGCAATATTCAAAACAGGGGAATTAGTCAAAAGATCATTTAGTTGTTGGAAGCTGGCCTTGAATTTTGGTGACCACTCAAATTTATTTTCCTTCCTCTATAGTGAAGTAATGGGATTACCAATATTGAAAAATCCCTTTATGAACCTTCCATAATATCCAACTAATCCCATGAAATATCTCACTTCTATCACGTTCCTAGGAGAAGGCCAATCCATGATTGTCTTTATCTTCTCATGGTCTACTTCCACTCCTTCTACCAAGATTATGTGGCCTAAATATTGGATGTCCTTCTAAAATAAATCACACTTTCCAAATTTAGCATAAATTTGGTGCTCTCTTAGAACTTATAACACCATTCTAATATGTTCCTCATGCTCTTCTATAGTCTTGGAATACACCAAAATATCATCTACGAACACTAGAAAAAACTTGTCTAAATATTTTTTGAGCACATTATTCATCAAGCACATGAAAATGGTTGGTGCATTTTTAAGCCAAAATGGAACGACCACGAACTCATAGTGTCCATATCTCATTCTAAAATTTGTCTTGTGGATGTCCTCTTTTTTAATTATGACTTGATGATATCCCGACCTCAGATCAATCTTTGAGAAGACTGTAGCTCCTTTGAGCTAGTCAAAGAGATCATCGATCTTGGGATAGGGATACTTATTCTTGATGGTCATACTTTTCAAATACCTATAGTCAATGCACATTGTCAAGGCACCATCCTTTTTCTTTACAAATAGGGCTGATTCTCCCCATGGAGACACACTCAACCTGATATAACCTATATCTAGCATTTCCTTCAGTTGTACCCTTATCACCACTAGTTCGGTTGTGCTCATCCAATAGGATAATTTTGATGTTGGTACTACCCCGAGTACAAGATCAATTGAAAAATCAAGATATCTCTTTGGAGGTAGTCTAGGCACCTCCTCTGGAAACACATCTTTTAAATCCCACAATACAGGGTGATTTTCAGCCTTCATCTCCTTGCCTTCTGTTTAGTTAAGCATTTGTATAGCATATAAGGGGCACCTTTTCCGACTGGACTTCTTAAGTTGCAACACTGATATTTTTCTAACTGAAACTGGATTTCTAATTCCTTGCAAAACCTTTTCATTTCCTTCTTCATCTTCACATTCCAAGATTTTCTCATAACAGTCTAATTTTTCCTTACGAGTGGCTAGCCAATCCATGCCTAGTAGCATGTCATATGATCTTAAAGGTATAATATTCAAGGTTGTTTGTGTACATTGTCCACTTATCTCAAATGGATAGGATTCTATGACCTCAACCACTTTTCTCTTAGTTCTTATGGCTAATTGGACTAACCATGCATTTGCATGCTTCTTCCTCTGTAAGGCACATGCTTCAACAAATTGAGGCCAGACATAACTAAGATTAGATCCAGGTTCAATTAAAATAGAAACAAGTTTCTTGACAATTATACCTTCTAGCTCTACCACATAATCTTGGTGGTCTTCTTGCCAATTCTCCATGGCTGCATATATCCTTGGCACACTTCTGGACACATCATTAATTGTAGCTTCTTCCTACATATGACATAACATTTTTTTTTCATGCTACCTATGAGGATAGTCCCTTAACAGGTGGGGTTCTCCACAACCCCAACACTGTAAAGGTCCTTTCTTTGGTTCCTTTACTTTTTCTCTTGCATGCTCTATTGTCCTGTTTCCATTTTGATATGGAAAATTATGTTGATGTACACTTCTGCTTGGTTTTCCGAACTGGGAACTTCTCTTATGATTCTTATATGGGAATGATTTAAATCCCTTCTTCAGGAATCCACTCTTATCCTTCCTTTTCTAATCTTTAGAAGGATCTTTCTTGTTCTTAGACTGGTCATAAAAACACTTGGCCTTCCTTATAGTGTATTGCAATGTCTTTGGCTTATCAAATTAAATTTTTTCCTGATAGGACTGTGGCAATTTGCTGAGAAAATATGCACTCTTTCCTTCATATCCTTGAGGTAAGGAACATACCTCAACAACTCCATAAATATATTCTAATAGGCATCCATAGTAAGTTGTACAAACTTATGCTCATGGAATTCTTTGATTTTTTCATCATAATACTTCTTCGATAGGTATGATTTTCCGAAGTAATTCTCAAACTGCTTCCAGTTCAGTTTGTTTTTCTTCAATCCTTTCATCTCATTGAGATCTTCACACCATATGGAAGCTCCTTCATTCAGGTTGAAGATGGAAATTCTTGCCTTGGTATTCATAGAATAGTTATGTACTCGAAAGTGCTTCTTCAAACCAAACAACCAAGCTTCGACTTCTTCCCCCTTCTTAATTTCTCCATCGAAGGTAGGTGTCTTAGCCTTTTTTAGTTATTCAGTCAGAGAACTATGTGAGTGTCTCTTCTTATTCCTTGGAATACTTGATTTAGTGTCACTACTAGATAGTTGTTCAGAATAAATCTTCTTACTGGATGACTTTGTGGAAATACTTCCACAAGATTTACTTGTCTTGACATTCCGATGCCTTTTCTTGGAAGAACTCTTTCCCACATCATTATGGGCCAGTCCATGATTTTGGAAATCCAAAGGGGTTTTCAACCTCTCTAATTGTTGCAATTCTGCATTATTTATGCCTTGCTGCAGATTCTTATGAATTTCAGATAGGCCTTGCAGTAGCACTACATTCAATTATTCTTTCTCATCCTGAGCCCTAATGAGACTCTCATTATCTTCCTTTAGAATTCTGATAGTGGCAATCAAATATGGAGGGATTTCTCTATCCCTCCTGTCAGGAAATGAGAGAAAGTTCCACACTAAACCTAGTAGAAGATAATGAGAATTTATTCAAGAACATAAATGACAAAGAAATCACACAGTACACATATATTTTAACCTAGAAACCAAAACTGAGAAAACCAACATTCCTTGAGCATTCTACTCTCTTGTTGTCTTATTCAATTTAAATAAAAGTTTACAAGTCTAAGATTGGTCCACATCTAAGACACAATCGACATAATACCCTCTTTCCTGCGCAATAACAACCCTGTAGCCAATCCATCTTACATCTGCATGAACAACAACCTATGATTTACACATGCATTAGCATATTTTACATTATCCTTTATGGACTTACAACATGCCTCTCTATAGTCTTTACAACAGGAAAAAACCTAAATACTTGCACCCAAAAATGGTTACAGATCCATGCAGATCATTGGCTACAAATTCCACAAATCCCGGGATTTTTTTACAGTCGACTCCAAGTCAGATTAACAGTTGACTACTAGTCAAAATTCATTTGGTCTCTAGTCGGTCATCTCATGCCATCACTTCAACCTTTTGTTGGTTGACTTTTTGCCGATATCTTTTACTTCAAATTTATCTAGTTGACTACCTCAACCTTCTACTTGTTGTTAAACCACCTCGACCTTTGAATTGTTGTTGATCCACCTCGACCTTCGACTTGTTGTCGATCCACCTCAACCTTGACTATTGTCGATTCACCTCGACCTTCGACCATCGGTCGATTCACCTCGACTAGACTTTCACTGCAAAGAATATAACAACCCAACATTCTCCCACTTGTTATCTTCTTTGCTGAAACAGGAGATTCCTCAACTTTCATTCAGAGACACAAGGAAATAGTGCTCATTTCCTCTCATCATCAATAGAACTTCACAGCACTCACAGACTTGGTGAATGCATTTGCTATGTTTTCCAATGTGTCTACTTTCTCCAGTATCACCTTGTTAATTTCCACCATGTATCTTACAAAATGGTATTCTACATTAATGTGCTTTATCTTTGAATGATAAGAAGGGTTCTTTGTGAGAAATATTATGTTTTAACTATCACAACTTACCTTCATAACTCTCTACTCAAACCTGATTCCTAAACATATCCTTTGTAGCCATACAACTTCTTTCCTTCCATGAATGGTTGTCATGTATTCATATTATGTTGATGACAAGGATACGACTACTTGTCTCTTACTCATCCAACTTGTTTCTCTATTGAACATCTTGAAGACATATCCATTGGTTGAGGTCTGTCAATCCAGATCTCCATCCCAGTCGGTATCAACAAATCCATGTACATTTAATTTACCATTGTCACCTCTAGTTATTCCTTAGTATCATATAACTTAGTCCTTCATACCACACAAATACAAATACATGAATACTCTCTTGACAGTTGTCCAGGGCTCCTTTACAGGTGTCGACATGTACCTGCTCAACACTACCATTGCATGGGAAATGTTTGGTCGAGTGTATACCATCGTATACATTAGACTACCAACAAGATGTGCTATGTCCTCTACTTCTTCCTGTGTCTTTGGACACTGTTCAGTAGTAAGCCTTTCTCCCACAAGAATTGGAACCGTCATTGGTTTGCAATCCTACATGTTGAACAATTTCAAAATAGTTTCAATATAATTCATTTGATTCAACTAGATCTTTCTAGTGGCTCGGTCTCTCTTAATCTCCATTACCAAAATGAATACGTGCCATGTTCTCTACTTCTTCCTATGTCTTTGGACATTGTTCAACAGTAAGCCTTGATCCCACAGGAATTGGCACCTTCACTGGTTTGCAATCCTGCATGTTGAACCATTTCAGAACTATTTTAATATACTTCATCTAATTCAACCATATATTTATAGTTCCTCGATCTATCTTAATCTACATTCCCATAATGAAGTTAGTTTTAACATATCGAGCCACCCACAGGATGGCCACTCTACCTCCAAAACTCACTTCTGAATTGATTTTGAATTCTAACAATAATTAATTCAAAATGAAGCATGAAAGAGTCACATGCATTAATCAAGATCCATGCTACAACATAAAAAAAAATAGTGTACCATTCACAACAAATAACCATCAAGCATGCACATAGAAATACATCTCATAGATAATTAAATACATAACAGAAAAGACGTTGTATAAAAAACATAGAGAGCACTTATCTTTGCAGTTAAACATTCACCAATTGGTTGCAGACCAAGAAATATCCTCCCAACCATAGACATTGTTGTTCATTTACTCTCAATAGCAGGTCACCCCCGATCCAGGGCTATCAATCCACAAGGACGAGTCATAGGCCAAATCTAAAACACACAACAGTTGGCTAACTAGCTTTCACGTTTCCCAACCACACAACAAATCCTAATTTCTAGCTCTCTTTCCCCTTCATCCCGCACAACCTAAAGAAATGAACACCTTTCTCCTCCATGCAGTCCCTTGGGTTGTTCCATTTCTCTCTAGGGCTCCAGTTCTACTGTTCACAAAATCTCCCTGCTGGAAAATCCAAGGATTCTCAGTTTTGGATTGTTAAGCCCTAATATTGGCTCATTACCCCTTAATTGGGGAATATTACATTAGTAATGTTATTTTATTTATGTCGTCTTTAGTCCATTAGTTGTAATTATACCTCCTAGTCTCCTATATATACCAAGGAGACATTTTCATTTGGAATCATCTTGTACTTGAACATTTATGTGGGGTAAAAGGAGGTTGCCCCCTCGAAGAGGCTTATTATATGAAATTATCTCATTTTCAAGGAGTTGAGTACTTATTTTGAGGTTTTTCTATGCTATATTGATATTTGGTTCTTAACATATGGTATCAGAGCTCAAGGTCTTGGGGTTTCGCTGCTGCATCTGAGACACCTTGGAAATTTCGCTATAACATTTTTTCTACAATGTTTTAGAAGGAACAGCTTGAAGGATATTTATTAGAAAGATCAAGGTATGTTGGGGTAAAATTTAAGCTCCTGAGGCCTTATACTTTCAGAGATACAGCCTGTGCAAGATAGGGTTCTGGAATCATCCTGAACTGAGTCATTGTAGAATTTTCACTATAAAAATTTGTCTGTAATGTTTTAGAACCTAAAATCTAGAGGCTATTCATATAAATTAGTAAGGTATCTGTGGTAAAATTTTTATCTTTTGGGTCATCTTACATTTGTATATACACCTTGTGGAAGATAGGGTATCCGACTAGTCCTATTGACTAGTCTCAAGACTGTTTTCCAGGTAAAACAATCATAACTTCTTCCTAGAGTATCCAAATTGAGTGAGACTAGTTGCATTGGATAGTGGACAGTCTGTAGTATTGTTGGTACGAGTTTCAGAATTTTATATCAATTTTTTTGTGTGGGGCATGCTATACAAGTGAGATCTTCTGGAAAGGAAAAAAATCAGCAAGTTGTGGGGAAGTTACTGTAAATTCCACTTGGAAAATCTAGTTTTGATCAGAACTGTGGCACTGCAAAGAAGAAACATCAAAGAACTACAAAAAAAAAAGTTTCATACCCAGAAGGGATGAAACTTGGGAGATACAATAGAAGAAAGATTGTCTAGCAGAACCACCTCAAAATCAAGGTTCAAAAGTGATACTTGGCCAACATGCCACCCAAAAAGGGAACTTCTACACCAAATAAGCC
>ML778229.1:567244-611080 GCA_009831015.1 Picea engelmannii
GGAAGTATTGAAAAATTTTGTAACAGAGAGGACACCTGAAAGTGAAAATGCATCCCATGAAATTCATGATGAGGACACAAGGAAGGTGAATCAAGAATGGAGAAACTCTAACCTTGGGTTGAAGACCAACCACGTTCCTAAGAACAATATGAGGAATTTCGATGGCAAGGACCCTATCACGTGGATACTTTAGATGGAGCAATTCTTTGATCTACATAATGTGCCACATACACAAACGGTATGAATTGCTTCTTTATATTTAGAACCCAATCAATTTGTATGGTATATATGGCTTTGTTCTCACAAATCACTTGTCACTTGGACAATTTTCATGGAAGAAATGATAGCATGCTATGAGGATACAAGGAGCAATACCTTATTTAGCCAATTGATAAATTTCAAGAAAAAGGGTTCAGTTACAGAGCACATTGATAACTTCCAAAGATTGAATATAAAGGTAATAGATATTCCAGATGAGCACTTGATTGATGTATTCATAGGAACCTTAAGAGATAAAATTCAACATGAGGTTCACCTTTGGGATCCCAAATCATTTGAGAATGCATTTAGGGTGGAAAGAAATGTTGAAAGTAAAAATATGGCTATGGATACTAGAAGGACCAATCCTAACATCTAGTGAGAGAATAATGCTCCTTCTTCTAAGACACCTCAACCTACAAGGTTGACACCGCAACAATTGGAGGAAATAAAAGCAAAGGGTTTATGCTTTAATTGTGACAGCAAGTACAATAAGGGACATAAGTTTGGTGAGAAGAAATTATTCTACATATATTGTGAAGAGGAAGAAGAACAAGAACAAGAACCATCACAAGATGAAAACATAGAAGCAATTTCATCTGAAGAGTTGACTCCCACGATATCGTGTAATGCATTGGTTGGAATTAGCACTCCTCAAACCCTCAAGATCGAAGGATACATCAAAAAGAAAAAGGTAATAGTCCTAATTGATTATGGCAGTACTCATAATTTCATTCACTATAAATTGGCCAAAGCTCTCAATTGCTTTGTATATCCAACACCAAAGTTTCAAGTAATGATTATAGATGGAGGAACTATCAATTTCTCAGGAAAATGCAATAAGATCAATCTTACTATGGGGGAATATGTAATGAATAGTCCAATGATTGCTATACCCATGGGTGGTGCTGATGTTGTACTAGGAATCCAATTGTTACAATCATTAGGAACAATGGCTTTTAATTTTCAATAACTTTTCATGAAATTTTCATTGGAAGGAAAAGAAATTGAGTTAAGAGGTATTGAAGGGAAACCCAGTAAGGTGATAAGCTCTAATGGCATAACAAAATTATTGAAAAAGTGGCATCAAGGCGTTATTGCACAACTATGCTCACTAGATGTTCAAAAATCTAAGCCATCTATTCCTCAAGATCTCCAAGGGTTCATTGATAAGCATTCCAGAGTATTTGAAGATATTCCCAAAGGTATTCCGCCCACTCGAAATCATTATCATGAAATTCACCTAATTCCTGGGATTGTTCCTCCTAACATCAGGCCATATAGATACCCTTATGCCCATAAGAGTGAAATTGAGCGCATGGTTGAAGAAATGTTAGAGTCTAGCATTATTAGACCTAGCCAAAGTTCTTACTCTGCACCAATGGTAATGGTATTCAAGAAAGATAGCTCATGGTGTATGTGTCCAGATTATAGAGATCTCAATAAGATCATTATTAAAGATAAGTTTCCCATTCCCATCATTGATGAACTGTTAGATGAACTACATGGAGCAATATATTTCACAAAATTGGATCTTTGTTCAGGGTATCATCAGATTAGAATGAAGGAATAATATATCCCAAAAGCATCATTCCGAACTCATGAAGGCCATTATGAATTTTTGGTCATGCCCTTTGGCCTTACAAATGCACCTTCCACATTCTAAGGGTTGATGAATTCCATTTTCAAGCCCTTCCTTTGAAAATTTGTGTTAGTATTTTTTGATGATATACTAATCTATAGCAAGTCTTGGGAGGATCATGTGTGACATGTTTACAAGGTGATACAACTTCTAAAGGAGCAACAACTATATGCCAAACCATCCAAATGTTTATTTGGAATGAAGGAGGTACAACATTTGGGTCATATTGTATCTCATGAAGGTGTCAAGGTAGACACTAACAAGATTAAGGCCATGATGGACTGGTCGATTCCCACAACATTGAAGAATCTTAGAGGATTTTTGGGTTTGACGGGTTACTACCGCAAGTTTGTTTGGCACTATGGAAGAATAGAAACACCTTTAATGACACTAACTAAGAAGGATGCATTTTCATGGACTCCATAGGCAACTAAAGATTTTGAACAACTTAAAGAGGTGATGTGCAAAGCTCTTGTCTTGACCAATCCAGACTTCACAAAAACCTTTATTGTGGCATGTGATTCCTCAGGAAATGGAATTGGTGCAGTCCTAATGCAAGAATGAAGGCCCCTGGCTTTTGAAAGTCGACCATTCAAGGGAAAGGACTTACACAAAACCATTTATGAGAAGGAAATGATGGCAATACTACATGCATTGAAGAAATGGCATCCTTACCTAATATGTAGGCACTTCAAAGTAAAAAAAGATCATGATAGTATTAAATACTTCTTGGAACAAAGACTATCTTCAGAAGAACAACAAAAATGGGTAACCAAGATATTGGGTTATGATTTTGAAATCGTCTATAAAAAGGGGAAGCAAAATGTTGTGGCAGATGCACTCTCAAGAAAGGATGAAGATGTTGAGGCCCTTCTCTATGCTATCTCGATCATCCAACTGGATTGGATAATAGAAGCAAGGGATGAATGGAAGAATGAAGAAAAAGTGTGGACTCTCATTCAAAGATTGCAGCAGGATTTCAGTGCATCAGATACATTTACATGGAAAAATGATTCACTATGGTACAAAGATTGCTAATATTTATGTAAGAACTCCCAACTCAAACAAAAGGTACTATTGGAATTGCACACCTCTCTAGTAGGAGGGCACTCAGGATTTTTGAAAACCTACCATAGAGTCAAGAAGGATTTTTTTAGGGATGGCCTTAAACTGATGTTCAAAGGTTTGTGGAGAAATGTTTGGTTTGCCAACAAAATAAAGTGGAAACAATTAAGACCCCATGTCTTTTACAACCATAAGCCATCCAAAGTCAGCATTGGGAGGAGGTTTCCATCTATTTCATCACAGGGTTACCGAAGTCTGAAGGAAACAGTGTCATCATGGTGATTGTTGATAGACTGACCAAGTACACACACTTTTGTGCACTCTCTCATCCCTTCAAAGCTAGTACAGTTGCCACCGCATTCATGGAGACAGTTCAAAATCTACATGGAAGCCCAAAGATTATTGTAAGTGACAGAGATCCCATCTTCAATGGACATTTTTGGACATAATTATTTTCTTGTTTGAGTACTCAATTGGCTCATAGCTCATCCTATCATCCTCAATTTGATGGACAAACTGAGATAGTGAACAAATTTCTGGAAGGCTACCTTCATTGCTTTGTTTTTGATAAACAAACACATGGTTCAAATAGTTACCCTTGGAAGAATGGTGGTATAACACTTCCTTTCATACTGCAACAAAATGATACCATTTATGGCACTCTATGGATACCACCCTCCTTCCATCACTTCTTCTCTAAAATAAAAATCTAAGGTTCAAGCAGTGGAAGATCACATCGAGCATCAACAACAAGTTCTCCAAATCTTAAAGGACAACCTGAGCATGGCACATAATCGCATGAAACAACAAGCAGATCAACATCATAGTGAAAGAAGTTTTGAGGTAGGGGATTGTTATCGGACTAATTGGTAGGTGCGAACACTAACAGATCGACCTAGATCCACCTGGATCTAGAACAAAACATGACAGGACATGACTCTTTCCCTAAGTTATGAACATTGAATTAGCTAGTAAGGAGGAACAAGTGACATACCTTTGTATCACTTCCTTAGGTCTCTATTGCTCGCTCTTTGCTCCGGTTCTCTGATGAGGTCAAGACCAAGACAACACAAACCAACCAAAGTGAATATAGCAAACTGTATTCAATCATCAACTTATGTATATGATCAAGGAATTACACAATAAAGTAAGAATGACTTTATGGGAAAAGGACATGTCGTTGTATCATATTAATCGAAAGTAGAATATACAACTTGATTGTCTTGATGTCGCAAGATTCCTTTCGGTGACTCTTGGTTCCAACACACACACTTGCTCTGTCTTTGCATGAAGAAGATCAAATTCCTCTTGATAGACCTACTAGAGTCTCCAAGCTTCTGTTCAAGTTGGGTTCTTCACACAATTCCCTCACCAATTGTTCAATTAATCTTGCTTAACCTTTTCCATGAGAATCCTTTCAATATATAGGAGAGGGTGAGATGGTTTCATGGATGATAATGATCCCACCAAATCAGGGAAACTAGTAAAATCATAACCATTTGAATGCCAGCCCATTTTCTAGAAGATTCTCTTCTAGAACCCTCAAGACTTCTTCCCTTTTCCAATCTTGAAAACATGTTCACACCCTAATTATAGAGCACAGTGCGATAATTTCACAACCTAGCTAAAGGGGGCCTACGAGAATGGGTCATTCTCGCACCCTAAGCTATAAGAAGCCTACGAACTCACATTGAAAAGATGCTTTCTGGAAGGAGATACATGCCACTTTTCTCATGAGAAAGTTCTTGTTGGGAGTTTGAGTACACCATTGTTAATACACCATCTAGATGACCAAAATCATGGGTAACATAATGCCCCCCAATGTATGAGTCCGAAATTAGTGACAGCCGAAATACTTTGTAAACTGTGTGTGTGTGTTGGAAACTAGGAGCACACCTAATCGGAAACCTACAAACAACCAAACATCTGCAGAATATCATACTAGTTTTGAGGTAGGAATTCCCATACTCATATCATGAACAGATGACACCATAAACATAGGTCATGGCCACCAAATATACACCATGGATCCGTGCCATCAAAATATCGCATAGCCACCAAGAATACACTATGGATCTACGGAAGAAAATTCAAATTAAAATGACATAGCCATGAGACATACAAAGTGGATCTATGTGTCAGCAAATTATACATATTCCATCGCAGCCTAGATCAAAGAGATGGGACCCAAGGTATTCAATCCCATCACTTGAAAGTACGAATCTAACCATGTGATTACATGTGTTGAAGTCGAACATGGTAGAAACCACTTGATTACCGGTCAATGATGAAACCATTAACAAGTGCGAGGGAAATCACCATTAATGTCAATGACTCCCAAGGTACACTAGTACAATCCATCGAATGTGAATAAATGATTTGAGGTCGAACATTCGACAGAATCTTCTGATCAAGGGTCAATGATGAAAACCCACTGTTGAAAGCGAGGAAACCTGCCATTGAGGCATGCAAGTTCCAAGGTACCAAATAATTTCTAAGTCTTGTTTCTGGATAATGAGCTGGAGTTGACGGAACAAAAATCATCACAGGAGGGCCTTGATGTATCCCTCATCAATGAAACGAAATGAGTAACATATTTTGAAGGTGAAACAGAGGATGATGTAAGTTGAACTGGACACAGGGAAGGCTGACATGGAGAGAATGGACAACTGCAGATGGCCGACTCAATTTCGGATGAACTTCTCTTGAACATATGAACGACACGACCAATGATTTGGCAACATTGACTCAAAGACGACTCGGGATATGAACTTATAGAAAATTAAATGAGAGACAAGTGGATTTCCCAAACCGACTTCAGATAATGAATAAGGGGGTGTCATGTTCAAGAGAGACACTTACTGCCAATAATATGAATACGAAAACATATCCCTTTCCCAAATTTTCCCCCGCCATTTCTGGCGATTACCTCTTTATTTTTACGCAAGCTTGAGGAGGATAACATATGCTTGTTGATGTAAGCTCATCCTTCAGATGAGTCCTTTAGATTATGTTTAACGAAACCTAGGAAGGAGTGGTTCGGTCCCATTACGAGTCTTTCAATGTTTGTTTAACGAGTCCAAAGATAGAAAGCTCAAAGGTTTTTTCATGATTATAGAGTCTGGAAAAACACTTAAAAGAGAACTCTCTCAGTTCCTTTTTTGTAAAAAAGTTTGATGAGACCGAAAAAGAGATAAATTATCATCCAACAGACGCTTTCTTCAAATACTTTAACGAGCGTGAAAATAGCAAGATCACCCGGCAATCTTTTCATGTTTAGAGAGTCTGAAAAGAGCTTAAAGAGGACTCCAGGGGGTTCCTTTTTCGTATAACATTGTTGAGCCCGAAAAAGTGATAAAAGTGTGCTCAATCACGTTCTCATGTATTTTCGAGCGTGAGAACGGACAAAGACCAAGCTCGAGGTTTTGTGAAAAACCATAAAAAACAATTCAAATATGCAATGAAAAAGAGAAAAAATATCTGTATCCTTGCGTATGGACGTCAAAGTGATCATGTTTGCAAAAGTTGCACTCATAAGGGTATTAGGTATTGGGTTTACTAAATAAAACAATTATAAAATCCAATAAAAATGGAAAAAAGTAAATATAAGTGGGTAAAAGTTCTTTTTACCATAGTCATTGTAACTTTGCCAATATTTTAGCCCAAAAACCCTCTTTTTCCCTTGAATTTCGGTGCTCGATTGTGGAAGGTACGAGCATCCATTCGATAAACCGTCTCCGACAGTGAGGTAAGCTCCTTATCTTCTATCTTTTCATGGTTCAATTTTTCATTTTCATTGCTAAAATTCAAGTTTTTGAGCTTGTTTTAGGGATCAAATTTGCACTCAGTCATTCTCGCAGGCTAGCCACACGGGACTTGCAAGAATGCATGATTCTCACAGGTGGCCCCAAAGGCACCTGCTAGAAACTCACACTATGACAAAGGGGCACCTATGAGAACCGCAAAGTGAAATTTGTGTTCAATGTTTGCCTAATGAAAAATATCCCAAGTCTTGAAGAGAGTTGTTGACCTTCTTCTTATGTGTCTTATGCAGGCATTTGGCTATCACCATGGTTCTGGAATGGCATGAAAGAGAGCATGAAGCAGATGATGCTATTGCTGGGAATAACCTGGGCACTATTGCCATTTTGCAAGACTATGGTCTCCTGAAATTCTTTTGTATCCTGGGTATGAGGGCCCAAGTCAGGCTGTTGGAGTACCTCGTTCATATGTGGGATGTGGACCAACAAGTATTCCATGTAGGGGTCCACACATTGTCCTTGGATATCAAGGACATTTATTTCTTGATGGGACTGTCACGGCATGGGTACCATGCTATCTTAACTAGTAGCAGAGGTGGTGGGTTGCCTATGAGTGAATACTGTCGTTTGTACTGTGTTCCAGAGGCGCAAAGGAGCAAAGGAAAAGTGGCCATTTGGGGGGTGCAGGATTTGACCCTTCACACTATTTTGTTCACCATTGCTCATATGGATAGGAGTGTTGCTCCACACATGTCTCTCCAGAGCTACTTTCAATATTCCATAGAGTGTACTGAGCCTCGGGTCTTTAACTAGGCAAATTCAGTCCTTCGTAGTGTGAAGAAGCAGTTGACTAAATGCAGGAGAGGCGACCTGAAACAATTTGAGTACGGGTCATTGTTGGTGTCCTTATTTCTTGAGAGGGTCCCCTTACTGAGGTTGCAGGTTGAGTGGGGTTTACCAGCTCTAGAGGATCCGAGAATGCTGACGTGGTGTAACCTCATGGCCCGTCATGTAGCTAGACAAATCATTAAATACAATGACTCCTTCTTTGACTGGCTGCAACCATAGATGCTGGTGGTCGATGATTATGCCTATGTCGGTTGGAATTTCGAGGAGATTCGGACTTGGCCCTGCCTGAGGGCACTCAATGGGGAGATCTCGGTAAGAAGTACACATTTTTACTTTTTAAATGTTTTTGTGAATTTTATCATATGCAAATGATTTTATGTTCGTCCAAGGTCTAATTACAAAAATATTTTTTGATGACACAGACATGTGGCCTTATCAACCTCCAGGTACTTCTCCTATTCAGTGACGAGGAGAGGTGGCTCCAGTGCCACGATGGGACACTGAATATTATGAGGCAATGGAACAAAACTTGGAGGGTTTGACTGCAAACATTCCAGACATGCCTCTTGGAGAGGTTCCGTGATGTTATCAGCGTCATACGGTGGGAGTGGCAGAGTCTATTAGCCAACTGCTTCGTGGGGTTGCCCGGGCAGTCATGTGTTACCATGAAAGTCATCCATGACGTCACTTTGTAGAAGCTATGAGCTTCAGATTTTGAAATTTTGGTCCTTGGACATAACTTTTTGTAAAAAACGTTTTGATCATTATATATACATACGACTTCTACCGGCTTATTTTGTGTTGTGTGATACTTGTGATGTGATTGATTTATAAATGACCCAAATGTATATCTAATACATAGTTAGCTAATGCATTAGTTAATGTATTTAGGCATCTAGGAATATGATGATACTCAATATAATCAAAATAATGTTCCAAGAGGCGAATTCGCAAATACACTCGTAACAAAGTAGGACTTAGAATAGCATAGACATTACTTAACTGTACTACTACGAGCTGTGAATTGAATCACACAACCAAGTGATGGATACCGAGCGAGATAGCGTCAATTAACAATTCGATAACGGTGCTATACTCTGCAATATTGTTGGTTGCACGACCAAGGCATACACCTCATAGAGTGATAAGTTCGTTTGTAGGGGCATAAATTTCCCACGCAGCAGAAGCAAGGTTCTGAGTACTACGTCTAGTGCCATCAGCGAAGCCAATGTGAGGTAGCGAAGACTCCAACATCTAGAAATCAAACGCAACGTCACATAAGGGCAGAGACCAGATAATGAAAAAAGCATACTATAGTAACACACAAGAAGTATGATACAATAAAATACAAGTACTCATGCACAGGTGATCTTATGCATAGTACTTCTTCAAGTATAACCCATTTTTGGGTTCACTTAAAGGGATACCATCATAATCTACTAACTCGTAAGCTTCTTTCTCCAAAACTATCCTAACGATATAAGGACCTCGCCACATGGCTTCGAATTTTCCAGCCCCTAGCATATCTCGATCTTGTTCATAGAGGAGAACCAGATCTCCTTAGAAGAAAATGTGAGGCTTGACATGTTTGTTGTATTGGGCCTTGACACATTTCTTCTGGGTTTCTATGACTAGGGTAGCGTCGCATCAAGTTTCGTCTAATCGCATGAGATACAACAGACGTTCTTCCTTTGCAGAAGTGTTTGGTAAGAGTTCGACGACTAGTTTTAAAGAGGGTATTTCGCATTCAATCGGGAGGATGGATTTGAGACCATAGACTAACCGGAAAGGTGTAAACCTAGTAGCAGACTTAATGGATGTCCTGTAAGCCCACAATGCTGAAAACAACATTGTGTGCCAACTTGTTTTGTGAATCCCTATCATTCGTCAAAGCATGGTTATGAGAACTTTATTAATCGCTTCAACTTGGCCGTTGGCTTGTGGGTAATAAGGCATTTCATTTTCATGGAAAAGACCCAACTTTTCAGTGAGTTCAGACATCATGAAGTTTCTAAAGTGGCTACCGTGATTGGTGACGATAGCCTGGGGGACACCAAAATGGGCTATGATGTGATTGAAAATAAATAATGTTGTGGTCTTTCCAGTATTGTCAAATGTCGACATCACCTCGGCCCACTTCGTAAAATAATCTACGGCTACAATAATGTATCCATGCCCCCCGGTCGAGTGGGGGTGACATGTCATGAAATCGATGCCCCATTTCGCAAAGGGACCAACAGAGACCACAGGGTGAAGAGGAGTGGGATGTGACCGATTCTTATGATTATAGGTCTGGCAAGCATGGCATTTTTGGATAGCGATGATGCAATCATTAAATAAAGAAGGCAAAAAATACCCTGCTCATAAGATCTTCTGGGAAGTAGCATACCCGAACATATGACCACCACAGGCTCCAGAATGGCAGTCATTTAAGGCTTTCTCGGCTTCGTCGAACGTGAGACAACGTTGAAAAACTGAGTCAATCCCACGACAATAAAGAGTATCCCCGAGGATGATATATTGATGGGCTTGGTAATGTATTCAACGCCAGTCAATACTGGACAAATTAGGTCGGAAAGTCTGGGTTTGGAGATATATGATGATATCACCATACCAAAGATCATTGGAACTAATTAGGAAAAGGGATTCATCAGGTAATGAATCGGCTGCTACATTTTCCGTTTCAGAGTAGGGAAAGTCACATATCAACTCGGGAAACACTAAGGACTTCTTGGACTTGGCTCGTTCGAATTCCAAGTCAAACTCCTGGAGTATCACGATCCATTTGGAGTATTTTCCCCCTAGAAATTGACATCTAAGAATGTGTTGCATAGGGTTGCAGTTAGAAATCACCATAGTCTTGCGAGAGAGGATATAGTGTCGGAAGCGTTGGACCGCTTGGATGACTACCAAGGCCAGTTTTTCAACATGAAAATACTTGGTTTCAATAGGTGTTAGACTGCGAATCAAGTAATAGATAACATGTTCGTCATGAGAATCATCTTCTTGGACGAGAACCATAGCGATGGTGTAATCCGAGGTTGTGAGGTAGAGGAAATAATTGCGATTGTAATCGGGGGGAAAGAGAAGCAGAGCACGTGTCAGGGACAGTTTCAAAGCTTTGAAGGTTTTGTTTGCGATGGTATCCCATACGAACTCAGACCCCTTTTTGAGTAGTCACGTAAATCCACAAGTTATCTCGGCATAGTTCGGGATGAAACGACGAAGAAAGTTTTCTTTCCCTTGCAAACTTTGTAACTAGTGAAGTGTGGAAGGAGGAGGGAGATTGAGAATCGCCTCGACCTTTAAAGGATCTACCCTGATCCCTTGATGTGAAACAATAAAACCTAGAAGTCAGCCAGATTCTACGTAGAAAATGCTTTTGTGAGGATTCAAACGTATTCAATAAAACCAACAGTGGAGAAAAATGGCTCGAAGATGGATTGGATGATCGACCTGGCGCATGGAATGAGCGGGTAAGTCATCAAGATATGGTTGCATGATGTTCTTGATATCATGGAAGGTAAAAGACATAGCACACTGAAAAGTTGCGCCAACATTCTTGAGACTGAAAGGAAGTTTCCAATAGGCAAAAGTGCCCCGAGGACAAATGAAAGCGGTTTGGTGTTGATCCTCGGGAACAATATTGATTTGATTATATATGGAGAAACCATCCATCAAAGAGAAGATTTCTCTTCCAACGCAATCGTCAACAATCTGGTCAACGAAGGGGGTAGGAAAGTTGTCTTTAGGACAAGCTTTGTTAATATCCCTATAATCAACACATACGCGGATTGTGCCTTGTTTCTTGTCGATCGGGACAAGATTGGAAACCCAGTCAGTGAGGGCCACTAGGTAAATAAAGCCATCTTTGAGAAGTTTCTTGACTTCAAGCTTGATAACAACCGCTTTATGTGGGTGAACTAGACAAAGGCATTGCCAAACGGGTTTAGCATCTAGGTATGTCTTGATCTCATGTATCATAATGTCGGGGTCGATATCCAACATTTCTTCGTAGCTCTAGGCGAAGATGTCATGAAATTATTTGAAAAGTGACTTGTAGGTGAATATTTCATTAGGGAAACACGAAGCTCTGATATGCACATTTTCGACAATTCCAGGTTTGATGGATATGTCGAGGGGAATAATGGGTGAGATATTGCTTAAGTTCCCTTCAGAAAACACATCGTGTGTAGATTAGGGAACAATTGAAAACATGACAATGATCAACGGGGTTGAGATCCGTTGGTAGCTCTCGATGGTGTGTTGTTCTAAGAAGAGGATGGAACGGTGATGTCCATCATCCCAAGGTGTGTCTTCCATGACAAACATGATCATCTCATCCGTGGGAAAAAAAATGCGGAAAGGATCTGGAGATAACTCAACAAGAGAGGGAGTATAAGGGGTTGTTGATTGAATGGCCTGATAGGCAGATTTGACTGGACTCAAAGGCAGTTTGTTTCCATAATGAAGATGATCGCCAAAGTCAGGTACCATCCATGGGTCACGAGACGCAGGGGTTCCGTGAATTGAGGTGGAGACCATGTTGATTGAAGCGACAGACGAGTGTGGAATATCGGGTGGTAGAATGGGGAAGGTACCCATTAACGAAGAGTCTTTGAGAATACCTACACCAATGTTCTTGTAACTCGATGGGGTTTCAGCAATGAACGGTATGTTGCCAGTACGCGTATCTGAGTTAAAGAAGGATAATTGGTCGACGGTGATTACCTTTCCTTGATGTGGGAAATGTACAACATGAAAAAGATTCGACACAACTACGTGCATGGAATCGATCTAGCTATGGCCAAGTAAAAGATTGTAATCGAGAGGAGCGTCAAAGACTTCCACTTTGACTTGGACCATTTTTCCTTCTAGCATGATTGGCAATGAAGGAAGGACACTGTAAGGCTTAAAACTAGAGCCATTGAAGGCTTTGAGTGTGTTATGGGATTTAGTCAAAGAGGGAGAGCCGATGGCTTTCCAGCAGGTAAGAGACATGACACATGTTGAAGCACCCTCATCAATAACGGTTTGACAATGTTTTGTCGAAGACAATCACTTGGATCTGAAACATGAGTTGAGGGGGTAACCTTGGAATGTGATCTTCCAAGTCAAATATTATTAAATTCATATATGTCGGGTCGATTCCACCGATAGATTTCAACAGTGCCCTCCGTTGCATGGGACAACTTTGAAGGACTTCGAGGGCTGACATCGCGGAAGGTGCTTGGGCCAGATCTTCAACAATGATGTAGTTTTCGACAGCACAAGCATGAGGATTGAAAGTCGATTTCTGAATGACGCCCTTTGGAGGGGGACGAAGAACTGTGTCAAGGATCGATCATTTGAGATGAATAAGACTGTTGGTAGGTGGAGTCACGGGAGAGGGTTGGACCAACAAAGGAGGTATATCATCAACCTTCTCTTTAGAGGGAGCATAATCTTTGGCTCGAGTGGTAAGTGTGATGTCATTCTTATTTGAATTGCCCGTACACATTAATACATAGGATGTGGTAGAAGGGGAAGGTTGGTCATGAATGACCAATTTGCCCTGTTGTTGAGAGGGGAAGGGTTGGGACAAAACGGCTGGCGCAGGTGATTTCGGGGCCCCTTGAAGGAACTTAGTAACCTCAACACGTTGTGGACAATCCTTCGTGTAGTGATCATCACCATAGATGAGACAAGGGTATCGGGGTTTGCGCTTATCCCTATCATCAACAGGTAGAGTTTTGGTTTTCTCTGCTTGTGAAGTATTTTTGTCCTCCTTATTCTTACCCTTTAATGGATTTGTTTTTACCGGCTGGGGTAGATNGGGGGGGGGGGTAGGGTAGGAGACGGGGCATTTTGAACATTAGAAGAAGTGGGTTTGGGGTTATTTCTCGAGGTGAAATGTGGTTGGGCATGGAAAGTGCCAATCACATCATCGGCTGCATGAGAAGCAGCTGGAGTAGTTGAAGTGGAATGACGAGGTGTGTCAGAGAGTAAGTCGTAAAGAGTACCTGTTTGTGAGTAAACGAGGTCAAGGTATTGAGCATGACTTATGGCATGTTCTTCTGTGACAACTCCACCCATGGTGATGTCACAACTGATGTCATTCACAAACAATTTTGTGAACCACTCTGCCAGCAACTAATCGGGAAGTTTGAGTTTGATGAGATGTCATCTCCGTCGCCACTCATGAATGTGATCAGATATATGAGTGGCTTTTTTTGTTTAAAAGAACTCAAAATCTCGGTCCCCATTTCATAACGAATCGGTAATTGGTAGTGGGTGAGGAAAGCCATATCTAGGGTGTTGAAGTCGACAAAGAAACCTTGTGGTAATTATATATACCACTTCGCGGCAGAACCAATGAGAGTTCATTGAAAAAGACATAAACGAATAGAGTCATCCATCAAGGAGTTGGATGAGCACTGTTATAACCCTAAATTGCACTATCCATGCTTACCTGGCATCAGGCCAACTCATTTCCCTTCATTGCCAAAGACATGCTGAACAGACTCTTTAAAAACCTCTTAAATCAAGAAACACGAGCCCTAACCCACTGCTGGGCACGTTGGAACGCTGGCAGGCCTTATACTGCACGCGTTGGAACGCTGGCTGGCCCACTACAACCAGCGTTTACCTAACAAAGAAAAAAATCAGGAAAGTTGCTGACGGAACGAGAATCTTTGGGTCAGTTAACTGGAACTCCCAGCCATGCATGGCTGAGAGTTCGCCTAAAACCCTAGCTCCTTCTAGCCTATAAAAGAAGGGGTAGGGGTACTATTCAGGAGGAGGAAAATCATAGCAAAGAAACTCTGCCCAATTTTCGAATCCGTTTTGTCCCAACCCTTTAGCCTTTCCTCAAGCTTTAGGAGAATTCAAGCAAAGCAGTTGGAGGACAAAGAAGAGGAGGAGCCCAGGATTAGGATCGAGGAATGGTGGCCGGTCTCTATAATCATTGTAAGTTGATTCATCTTGAGATTAATAAAAAGATACTTTTCCCATCCCAAATACACGAGTTTTATATGTTTTATTCGATTTGTGTTTAATCTCTAACCCTCTAGTAGAACAATAGCATGCATGCATAGTTTTGTCTTGATTGCAGGATCGCTTTTTGGAAGGAGCAGCAGAAGCAAGGGGATAGAGCGCAACGGAGGATATACACCAACCATTGATAACAAAGGTTAGTTGGTTCTTTCCATGTTTGCATGTGAAAAAGGGTTTTAGGTTTGGGGTAGAAGGTCAAAATTAATTTCTTAAGAGTCGCCAATTCTGTTGTGGGGATATTCTACCCTACGGAATAACAAGCTAGGGATTTTCTCCGAGGAAGATGCCATCATGAGGGCTCAACAGTTTGAGCTTATCTATTCTCAGTCTGGTCTATTGTACACCATCCTGCTGGATGCACCACGATCGATTCTGGATAAAACCAGACAGAGAGCCGGACCACATGCCGATGGCATAGTTGGGTCAGCACAAACCAAGCCCACTGAGCAATTGACAAAACAATTGCAACAGTTATCTATACAACACTCAGCGGCCAGCCAGACTCCTGCTTTGGTTGCTCCTCCTACCCAAATGTCGGAAGTACACTCCATATAGACGACTAACCCAAAGGCCACCCAGCAGCCTGAAGGGAAGAAAAAACAATGTAAGAAGGGTAAGGGGGATAAGAAACCCACTGATAATGCTGGCGAGGGCACTACTGAAAAATGGAAGGTGAGGTATCCGTGAAATTTGTGTGTGGAAGACCACCCTACTCATCTGTTTCCTCGACTTGTGGAGGCCCAAAATTTTGTCACACAGCAACAGCAAGCCGTGTTGACTAATCCCTTTCAGCATGGGCAAAATTTAACTCAAGCTTCTGCAAGTGCCGAGGGGGGTAGCCAAGAAAACTGCCCTCCCCCAAACAATCCATCTTCCGTGAATGTATATATGGTGAAAAGTGATGCTTTAATAATGACTAGAGTGCACGACTATAGCAAACCAAGCGCCTTTGAGAAGAGAAAAGAAGCCGAGATCCCATCTCTTCCTTTACAGATTGAGAAGATGTTGGGTGAAACCATGACATGCATTCCAAAAGGTGTGTTTAAGCGAGCTTCTCACAATCCAAATGCAAGGGCCGCCCAGAACTACTCTGTGGTGGAAGATTTATCACAAACCCCTTGTGCTATGTCCGCTTTGGAGGTCCTCCAGAGTTGCCCTGCTCAGAGAAAAGCCTTGTTGACTGCTTTAGGCTCTACTGAGACTTGTAACCCGGGTACCATCATGTTAGATACGACTGACTTGAAACCTCGTTTGCCTTACCACATTGCGTTTCAGATAGTAGTGGCTCATCCCACGAAAACTTTTACACAGAATATCTTCCGCACTGTGGTAGACGAGGGCGCTTCGACTTGCGTTATGAAGTTAGCATGCTGTAAATCCATTGGTCAACCTGAGTTGTCTCCATCACCTACTCTCCTCACTGCGTTCGATGGTCGTTCTTTCCGACCGCATGGCATCATTCCTTCTTTCCCTGTGCAATTAGGGGGGAAGACCGTGTGCATCGAAGTAGAGGTAGTTGATGCCCCCATCGACTACAATCTATTGTTAGGTCGTAGTTGGACTTATGCAATGCAAGCGATGGTCGCTACAGTTTTCCGAGTCTTATTCTTTCCACATGAAGGCCAGATAGTGACCATTGATCAATTATCCTTCTCTCGACCTGACCCAACTTTGGGGGCATCCACGGTTCCCATGGTTGATAATCCTCAAGCCGGTGTCGTTAATGTAGGAGTTGGCTTGTGCCCATATTTGATGGGTACTTTCGATTACCCACCTCCTCATAGCGATGTCAAGTTTATATCAACTCACCACAAGGCTGAGATTTTTCATGTCTCGTCATTTCGCGTGACTTACTTCAAGGATCCGTGGAGTCTTCCTTCCCCATCAGCCACGATGGATGAGACAGGGCACTCTGGCATGTCCATGCCCTTGTCGGCTGCTGAAGTAGCATACTCTTTAGTCCAGCAAGCTTCAACTACTCCTGATCCGACTCCCACACAAGAGTTGGATCCACTTCCAGAGCCTATTTGGGGTCAGGGTTCTCTTGCTACCACTGATTCGTTAGACTTAGTCTTGCCTTCTGACGAAGCTATAATCAAAGCAATGACTAGTCCTGACAAACCTTGGGAAGATCTTCATCACAGATCATATTTCCTCCCAGAGTTACACCGAATCGAGGTAGGAGAATTCACTATCACCATGACGGGAGATCATTCGTGTCCTATTAACCTCTTAGCTACACAAGAAATTTATGCTGAAGGGAATATGGCGAATATCGCTGAAGCCATACCTATTAACATCTCCCGAAACCTTAGCGTCGTGGAGAATGTCTTCATCGGAGTGGATTGCTCCCCTAAAGAGGTTCAAATTTACATAGATCTTTTCAAAGAATTCTGCGACGTTTTTGCCTCGTCTTATGAGGAAATGCTAGGCATCGACCCACAAAGAGTCTATCATGAGCTAACTTTGTTGTTTTCCAAGCTCACTTTGAGATCCGAAAGAAACATCCGGTGAGACTGCATTTATGCTTTTCGATCTCGTCCGGATTAACTGAGAAAAGTAACCATTATGGAGTATTTTTTAAGCCCTTTTCAGACTCCTTAAAGATGAAAAGATTGCCGAGTGACCTTGTTTCTTCACACTCGTTAAACTGGTCCAGAAGAACGTTCCTTGAACGGGTCTCCTTTTAATCCCTTTTCATACCTCTAATCATGAAAATATTGCCGAGCGATCTTGTGATCTTTCATGCTCGTTAAACTAAAATTTGAAGTCACGTCTGTTCGGTGGTAGTTTACCCCTTTTTCGGTCCGGATGGTCAACTGTACGAACAAAAGAATACTTTATTGAATTTCCATTCTTTAGAAGAGTATCCTCAGGTAAGATTTTATTCCTTTTTCGGGCCTGAGGGACTAAATTTATGAAAAAGAAACCCCCCCGAAGTCCATAGTTAAGCTTTTTTCAGACTCCCTAAAATTGAAAAGATTGTTGAGTGACCTTATTCTTTCACACTCGTTAAAATGGTCCAGAAGAACATTCCTAATGGAGTCCATAGTTAATCTTTTTTCAGACTCCTTAAAATTGAAAAAATAGCTGAGTGATCTTGTCCTTGTCACACTCATTAAAATGGTTTTGAATTGATGTCTAATCGGTGCTAGTTTATCCCTTTTTCGAACCGACTAGACTATTGACGAAAAAGGTACCCCAATGGAGTTTCCTTTTATGCTTTTTTAGACTCTCTAAATATGAAAAATCACCGAGCTTACCTTCTTTGGGATCGTTAAAATTACATCGAAGGACGTTACCATTGTGTGTTCTATCAACCACATTTGCATCCTTTACCCATCAGCCTAGTAACAGTTTGCTTTTGCGTCTTAACACCTTTGGCCACTGGAGGATTTTTCCCGAGTATCATTTCATAGAACATCATTCTTGTCCTTGTGCCTTGAGCTTGTATGTTTGCTGTGCTAGTTCCTCCACTGTAACGTAATATTCCTTTATTCTTTTCAAAATACTCAAAACCAACCAAAAAATCAAATATACCCAAAAAAGAGGATGGGAAAAGTATTTTCTTTATTGGCAGCATCATGAGTCACCCTTGGATAAAGAACATCTGTCCGTTTGATTCATCAGACTTTGGGATGTAGTACGACCTTAGGAATCTTTGCTTGCTATATTGAGTTGTGTCCTCCACCATTTGGTTACTCTTCCAAACATATGGAGAGTTTGCGTTGCCTCCTGCTTCGTAGACTTATGATTAACAGATATGCTGCCTGAGTCTTATCACTTGTCGTGCTATTGTCCAAGGGATGTTTGTCACTAAGCCTGAGTCAGCCCCTCTACAATATGTCTCTTGTCCACATACCCAGCCATCCTGAACATCTAATCAAGTCTTTGTTCGAAATCACTAAAGCCTTCAGTCCGATCATCAAGATTATCAAGTCCACAACTGACGAGCCGTCGAAGACCTATGGGTAGTGCAGTCGTACATTCATATTACACTCCTACCCAAGTTTAGAAGATTTTGAAGTTGTTGCTCGAGCTCTGAAGTACATCCATCAGGCCGAATCAGCTTATGGCAGATGGATACTTTATATGTATATCTTTCTGATTTCGAGATGTAGCTCCACTGTGTATTTTTCGCGGCTACTCTTCATAGTTATTTGACATGGATCTACAGTGTATTTGATTGGTAGCCATGGTTCTATTTTATCCCGAGCATGGGTATGCCCGCCTCGGTGAGACATTTGATATTTTTTGCAGACAACACCTCCTGATTCCTGATTGTTGGGCTCACTCATTCAGCATATTAGTACAGATTGGTGAATAATTGGTAATGTATTTCGTCCATCAGATGCTCTTCTGACCTCACACATTAGGGGGCATCTATTATAACCCTAAATTGCACTATCCATGCTTACCTGGCATCAGGCCAACTCATTTCCCTTCATTGCCAAAGCCATGCTGAACAGACTCTTTAAAAACCTCTTAAATCAAGCAACCCACACCCTAACCCACTGCTGGGCGCGTTGGAAGGCTGGCAGGCCTTATACTGCATGCGTTGGAATGCTGGCTGGCCCACTACAGCCTGTGTTTACCTGACAAAGCAAAAAATTAGGAAAGTTGCCGACGGAATGAGAAGCTTTGGGTCAGTTAACTGGAACTCCCAGCCATGCATGGCCGAGAGTTCGCCTAAAACCCTAGCTCCTTCTAGCCTATAAAAGAAGGGGTAGGGGTACTATTCAGGAGGAGGAAAATCATAGCAAAGAAACTCTGCCCAATTGTCGAATCCATTTTGTCCCAACCCTTTAGCCTTTCCTCAAGCTTTAGGAGAATTCAAGAAAAGCAGTTGGAGGAAAAAGAAGAGGAGGAGCCCATGATCAGAATCGAGGAATGGTGGCCGGTCTCTATAATCATTGTAAGTTGATTCATCTTGAGATTAATAAAAAGATACTTTTCCCGTCCCAAATACACGAGTTTTATATGTTTTATTCGATTTGTGTTTAATCTCTAACCCTCTAGTAGAACAATAGCATGCATGCGTAGTTTTGTCTTGATTGCAGGATCGCTTTTTGGAAGGAGCAGCAAAAGCAAGGGGATAGAGCGTAATGGAGGATCTACACCAACCGTCGATAACAAAGGTTAGTTGGTTCTTTCCATGTTTGCATGTGAAAAAGGGTTTTAGGTTTGGGGTAGAAGGTCAAAAGTAATTTCTTAAGGGTCATGATCTGTGTGCAAGTTTATGCCCTAGCTTGTTAGTCCGTAGGGTAGAATATCCCCACAACAAGCACCAGAGGTGAAAATTCATCACGTGATTGTTTGGGTCCTCTCCCGCTTTTCCATCGAATTTATGGATGTCAAATGGTAACTTGGATGGTATAGCGAGCCATTGGGGAGAGTGACGGATTGGATCATTTAAAATCCTCGACAGATCCAGGAGGTCCAAAGTGGCCAAGAAGGGTAATTGTCTGTTCACATGCGGGTACTGGTGGCTTTGGGGAGGGAGTCCCGTCGACAAACCAGTGGGACCATAAGAAGTCTACATATAATGCGAAGACTCAGGCTGATTTGGTAGTTGTTGTAGAGGAAAGTAGCTCATGGGATTATATCCTTGAACAGGGACGTGAGTTTGAGCATTCGATCCCCAAATAGGATTGGATGTACTTGGATATGGTTGGCCTATACTAGGGGGTATAACAGATGTAGCTGGAAGCTATTGCCCCCCAGTCGATTGAGGATTATGTTGAATCATATGATTCTGATACTGGGCCAAAGATGGAGCTATGTTTTTTCCATAGGGTGGGGTCAGTGGGGGTTTTCCTCCAATCAGAGGTTGAGTTCCAATTGGGGGTTGTGTTCCAATTGGGATTTGTGTTCCAATAGGAATTTTCCCTACAAGGGGGGGTTGAGTCAAACCTCCCTGGTGAAATTTTCCACCAACAGGAATCTGGTAATTTGATGTGAATGATAGAATGGTGCCACTAGGATTAGTGTTGCCGACAGAGGATGAAAAAGGTCCTCCGAAAGGGGGTTGAGGAAGTGTTGGAACGAAGCCGGGAGGGGAGTGCCCAGAAGAAGAGGGACCACCAGGAGTTCCGGATGGGGTTTGCATAGGAGTGGGAATAGAAGCATTCAACGCACGGTATCCAGGTGGAAGTGTCGGGGTGACACTGGACGAGAGTGGTGTGCTAATGGGGGTTTGACTAGCCACTATAATCCTGGTGTGAATACTCGTAGTATCTGTGTAATGGACCATTTCTAAAGGGAGGGTCAAGATGTGGTCAACTCGCAGAGCTTCTGTACTAGGAAAATAATAAGCAGTAGTAAAAGGTACTGCGTCTGGGTCAGAGGTTTCGGGGAATGCAGGTGAGATGGTGATTTCAACGCCTGCTCCTAAGCTGAAAAGATCCCATCTCAAAATGCCATCAGATCAAAAAGGATCTTGGCCCTCAGGTTCTGGGAAAGGTCCAGTCAGTGATCCAGAAGACAGAACAACTAAATCTCTAGAAGAATTCACTTGCATAATATGTCTCTTAGAATCAGGGTGAAGTCAAAAGTCCTCTCGAGAATTGGTAATTCGGAACCCTTCTAGAGAGTCAGTTCTTTCTACTTGTGGAGTGGTGATGTCCTGGACTTCACTCTGTTGAGGAGAGCCCTCTAGTGAGCTTATAGGTAGGGGTTGAGAACCTTCTATATTTTATGGAGGTAATCCCTGCATTCTATGTGAATGACGTGGAGGGTCTATTGTGAACGAGTTACAAAATTACGAAGAAAATCCTATGGTCAACTTGGGTAAATAAACAACATGCGCTAGTAAAAAATTCTAGGAAACAACACCAAGAAAACAAGACCTTCCAATTCTGAAGTTATTAGTTGGTGATGAAATCCAACATCACAACAACAAGATGAGAAGGGTCTAGGCTAGGGTGGAAAAGTTACATTGACGACCTGCTTAACAGACTTACACCTTGGTGCAAGCTCCCACACATAATCGTGGGTATACCCTCCAAGGAGCCCGAGTGAGTTTGGCCAACGTCGATTCCAGGTACCATGAAGACTTGCCCCTTCATAGTCACCTTGTGTAAGACCCTAAGAAGATAGGCCACTAAGGTTACCATTGACAACAATAAATCCCGGGGGGACAGTCGACAGTCCGATCCACATGCAAGGGCAGGGTATCTAGCCCAAAATCAACTCAAGAGGCTTCCACTCATCATTGTGGGTATACCTCCAAGTGACACCGTAATACATGCAATCTCTACACCGATATCAACGAAGCAGGGTAAGTAACTTTGTCAATATTAATGCGACCTCATGCTTGACCCTTGTGTGAGAAGGGCTTTCCAGGACAAAATGTTGTAAATGGAATTTGACACTCCTTAACACAAGATGCTATTGTTTGTTTTGTGCTTTGTATAGTGTATCTCTCTGCCTATTCCAAAGCTCTAGCCTAGCTAATTGTTGGTGTAATAGAGTCCTAGAAAAGAGTTACTAGTTAAATTTTAAAATTTCACAATATTATTTAAGGGTTATTGTTACTCAAAGGAAATGGAGGTGAAACCAATGTTGTGTGAGACTCTGACCCAACAATACATAGATAGGAACGAAATATATCAATTTCCGTTTGATGAATCCTATGTACGGGAGGGAAAGAGAAGTTTTCCGGAACAACCTTGAACTACGATACATAATCTTCCTTAAAATGCAATCTTCAATGAATCACATGATAATGACAATTCTCTATTTGTTCTCTTTCAACAATTTCAACAATTGATTTTCAATATTTTCAAAACGAAAATGCCTTTAAAAAGAAAAATGTTTTTTACTTTTCAAAAATATCTACACCATGGTGGTGAAAGTAAGGAAAACCAATAACTAACGAATAAGCAATAAACAAAACCCAAACCAATCTTTCAATGGAGACAAAAATGACAAGCCGACAAGACTAGTCTTTTCAATTGCATGACAACAATTATTTTCTAAACAATGGGCAAATGAGAAAGACAAACAATCCCAACTTTCAAACCGATCACCGGCTCCTAACCAAAAAATGGGTTTGCAGGCTATCAGTATTGTACAGTGCGAGAATGGATCATTCTCACAGGCTAGATTCAAGTAGGGTGTGAGAACCTCACACTGGACTGAAAGGAAGAGTGCAAACTCAACGAATTCTCGTAGGACACTATGGGGTTCAGTGCGAGAAGGCATGAAACTAAGCAAAATTTTGGAAAAAGACAAAATTTTTGAAGGGACTTCTGGACCTAGTGAGTCTGTCAGAGTTTCCTGAAGACTCAGATATTGATAAAAATGAAGAAAGGTAAGGCAAGAGAAAATGACCAAGTAAAAACACCAAAAACCACTAAAACATGGGTTGCATCCCTAGCGGAGTCGCCAATTTTTTTATCGGACTAATCGGTAGGTGCGGACACTAACAGATCTCCCTAGATCCACCTGGATCTAGAACAAAACACGATAGGACATGACTCTTTCCCTAAGTTCTGACCATTGAATTAGCTAGTAAGGAGGAACAAGTGACATACCTTTGTATCGCTTCCTTAGGTCTCTGTTGCTCCCACTTCGCTCTGAAGCTCTCGTGAGGTTAAGACCAAGACAACACAAACCAACCAAAGTGAAGATAGCAAACTGTATTCAATCGTCAACTTATACGATCAAGGAATTACACAATAAAGTAAGAATGACTTTATGGGAAAAGGACATGTCGTTGTATCATATTAATCGAAAGTAGAAGATAAAACCTGATCGCCTTGATGTCACAAGATTCCTTTCGGTGATTCTTGGTTCCAACACACACACTTGCTCTGTCTTTGCATGAAGAAGATCCAATTCCTCTTGATAGACCTACTAGAGTCTCCAAGCTTTTGTTCAAGCTGGGTTCTTCACACAATTCCTTCACCAATTCTTCAATTAATCTTTCTTAACCTTTTCCATGAGAATCCTTTCAATATATAGGAGAGGGTGAGATGGTTACATGGATGAGAATGATCCCACCAAATCAGGGAAAGTAGTAAAATTATAACCATTCAAATGCCAACCCATTTTCTAGAAGATTCCCTTCTAGAACCCTCGAGACTTCTTCCCTTTTCCAAGCTTGAAAACACGTTTGCACCCTAAGTATAGAGCACGGTGCGAAAAGTTCACACCCTAGCTGAAGGGGGCTTGCGAGAATGGGTCATTCTCGCACCCTAGGCTATAAGCAACCTGCGAACTCACATTGAAAATATGCTTTCTGGAAGGAGATAAATGCCACTTTTCTCAGGAGAAAGTTATTGTTGGGAGTTTGAGTACACCATTGTTAATACACCATCTAGATGACCAAAATCATGGGTAACATGGATTGGGTGTTTTTAATACTAAAACCATACAAACAGATGTCCCTCAAGCAAGCCAAGAAGGATAATAAATTATCACCAAAGTAATATGGCCCTTGTAAGGTATTGAAAATGATTGGTACTATGGCATACAAATTGGAGTTTCCTGTATCTTCACAAGTACACCTAGTTTTCCATGTTTCATGCTTAAAGAAGGTTATAGGTGACAAGATCCTAGTTCAAACTATATTGCCAGAACTTGATGAGGAAGGAAAAATCATATTGGATCCTGAAGCCATCACTGACACAAGAATTCCCCAGCTGAGGAATAGATCTATTTCAGAGTATCTCATTAAATGGAGGAAACTACTGGCTAAAGATTCCACTTGGGAAGATGAGTCTTTTATAAAAAAGCAACCAGAGTTACTCAAGTGTTGTGTACAACACTTTTTTCAAGGGGAGGGTCATGTTAAGCACTAATATTGGCTCATTACCCCTTAATTGGGGCATATTACATTAGTAATGTTATTTTATTTATGTTGGCTTTAGTCCATTAGTTGTAATTATACTTCCTAGTCTCCTATATATACCAAGGAGACATTTTCATTTGGAATCATCTTGTACTTGAACATTTATGTGGGGTAAAAGGAGGTTGCCCCCTCGAAGAGGCTTATTAACTGAAATTCTCTCTTTTTCAAGGCGTTGAGTACTTATTATGAGGTTTTTCTATGCTATATTGATATTTGTTTCTTAACATGGATAATTCTTTCTGAACTTCCATCAATCTCAGGAATCCATTCCCTCCTGGAATGATCAATAATTTATTACAACCATCTAGCAATGGCTCTGCTCTTCCAACCATTCATTTCCATGCTTAGACCAAGAGCACATGAATTATCAAGAATGAGGCACCAATAAATGAAAGAGTGAGAAGGGTGTAACAATGAATGAATAAGAACAAGTGAACTCCCAAAAAAACTCACAAGGGATGTATAATTACATGAAAAAAAGAACCACATGGCCTTCCTCCCAAGAAGCTCATGTAACCACTTTTCTCCCTAGAATCAATTATGGGTAAATTAAATATAATAAAAAGACTTATCCCCTTAAGCCCCCTCTCTTGTGGAATCATATCCCCCTATCTCTTTTGTCCTTGTCCATCTAGAATCCATCGATGTATTATATATATATATATATATATATATATATATATATATATATATATATATATATATATATATATGTATATATATATGTATATATATATATGTATGTATGTATGTATGTATGTATATGTATTACATTTCTAGGAACTTTGGCCCCTTTCCAACTTTACTGGCTCGCCAGCCTAAGTTATAATCACATAATACAATGTAGTTCATAAGGGTTAAAATCAGGGTGTTACATACCCATCCCCTTATTTTTTCACTTTCCTTAGTGCACAACACCATACCAATGCTATTAACATTACAAATCTAGGCCCCTCTAGCCTTAATCCACATAGGCAATCCAACCAATTCTTATATACATAGGCACTCTCGACTAAAATTAAACATGTATACATAGGCATTCCGACCCAAAACATGTATAATAATATTCATAATTTATATTTTTGGTAGCATTCCCAACCAACAAACTCTCCTTCCCTATCGACCTACGCAACCTAAAGAAATGAACCCCTTTCTTTGTCATGGAGTCCCTCAAGTTGTTCCACTTATCTCCAAGGATCCAATACACTCGGCTAGGAAGTTTTAGAGTTGCGGCTCCAAGAACTCTAGTTGCAACAAGTCCATTAGAATTTCTTCATTTTATGACTTCATCATTAAGCTTGATTTCTTTCTAGTTCTACTTTTCTTAAGCTTCCATCTTTCATAGCCAACATCTCATCTGTATTATACACATACATTCATCATGAGATATCATTATAACAATTTTCAATCACACATGTCAAATATGTTTTATACAGGAAAATAAAATTTTCCAAGCATGAGCTTCCTGCTCATAATTCCTTTGGATCTTGCAATTGAAGAAATCAGTGTTTATTATGGCTTACAACAATGGCATACCCAATACCATTATTCCTGCAATTTTCTCAACCATCAATCAACCAAACCAATTGTTAGCATATCATAACAATTTTTTTAATTTCTCAAATCTGTTTATATACAGGAAATAAAATTCACAGGCATGAATTTTTTGCTCATAATGTTTGGCTCTTATAGCACGAGGCATTGGTATTCCTTGTGGGATTACATTCCTGCCATATCCAAGACCATTCCACTTGCAATTTCCTTAATTTACACTCAACCAAACAAACTATCAGTATCTCATGTACAGTATATATATATATATATATATTCATGGTAACAATTCAAAACAAATTCACAAAGTGATCTCAAAATTGTTTACAACTACAATTGAATCACTTCCATTAATCCAACTATCAATTGGAATGAACCGATTATTCTCTACACATATGTTATCAGCCAATATTTTCTTTATTTTATCCATCAATATTTCTATCACTTTGTTCCCCTGACAGAGATTTTCCATAATTTATCATTATGTGACTACTTTAACAGAAAACTTTCTTGTTGCAATATATAACAACTCCTAAAGTGTTTTCAACTTCATGAGTTAGCAATACTCACATCATTTCAGTTGTTATCATAATCATTTCTATGTTATATAATATATACATGCATTCACCAAATTGCATTCAATAGTTCTTGTAATACTACTTGTAATATTTTCAATAGCTCCAAAAATTGATCTCAACATTGTAACAAACGACAATTCAATCAATTTCATCTAGTATTCATATTAAATATAATGCAAATATCCATCATTATGTACTTTCAGCATCATGATATTTTCATAATGCAACAATTAATTACTAAATAAAATAGCAAATGATGTGCCAATACTCATGCCCACATTTACACAATGCATCCATGCATTGACTACATAATACCACATAACTATTTCATGCATTCACCAAGGTGAGTTGGAAGGTTTGGCCAATGCCTCAACACATCATCCACAAACTTCCTACTACTTGCCAAACTATTTGGATGCCTTCCTTTTCAACCCAAACACAACACCAAGAATATAATTCTTAAGTGCTCTTCAGTGTCGGCAAAGAGGTTGCAATCCAAACATCAACTATACAGTAGATACCATTGAGCACTCACATAGCACTATAGCCCTTCCATATCCAACCATCTCATGGTCTCACACATGACTAACTCTATGGATATTTATTGTTATATCAAGAGTATGTCTCCTGACTTGACCTGGTTATGATCCCATAAGAAATCATAACACAATATGAAACTAACATTTTATCCAAATGCATTCTAGCATAAACAACATTTATATACTCTAGGCCTTTGCCCATTACAAATAAATTTAAATATTGAAAAATTAACTGAGAGAATCCTTACCTCAATTCCCTTCAACATATATGCATCAAAAGAAAGTAAATGCATACCTGCATCGTTGTTATCGACCCACCTGTTGCTATCTAATCAATTGGTATTTTAAAAAGCTTGCAATATTTCTCTTCCATCCTTTCAATTACCATTCCTACCACCCTCATTGGTCTTCACTTAGATGGAAATCATAAGCAACAAAATAAACATCCACATATTTAACCATGTTATATCATTTTTCCTAAATACATAATCCATAATCCATAATAAGTCATACTCAATTGCTATAACATCATTATTGCATGTATATAACAACAAACTATTCTATGTCCACAAGCATTCCATATGCATATCAAAGCATGTACATATATACAATGCACATCTATATGCGACAAGCATTCACTATCATCATGCCTACTAATGTATACAAATTCTAACTTCATGGTATGCATCATGCAGTCTAGTGCATTTATGTTTCAATTCACTTATTTGTTTATTTATTTATTTGTAGTTGGTTGTCCTTGAATTTCTTCGGATCCTTGTTGAATTGTGTGCTCTCACTATGCTCATCTGCACTATTTTTTCCTATTCATAACACTTTCCAGCCAAGTTTCACTTGGACACTATGCAATCCAACCAATGTGTTCTATTTGCAACAACCTCTCTTAGGCAATCATATCTAAAAATTACCTTTATGAACATTCCAGAACCTTGGAATGAATTGTTGGGTATATGTGTTATATTCTTTGCAAGTGTGTGTGTGGGTGCGTCAGATACGACAACTGCGTCTGCGGATTTTGATATTTTTAGCGGATTTGTAAATTAATCCCAGATTAAGGGATTAGGGTTTTGGTATTTACAGAATACCTAAAAACATTGTATATATTGTATGGTGAATGGTGAAATTCAACATAATGAATATAAGAAAGGTTTTCTCGGTTGAGGGTTTCTAGTATAAAATCTCTATGTACTATGTGTATGAGCCATTGATTAATTAATGTATTGCTTAAGGATCTATATGCATTGCTTTACTTCGCAGGTTTAAAACTTACATGTGGTATCAAATCTCATTTTTGGCTTCATATGGATTCCTTTGTTGTTGAGGGTTTGGCTTGGTCTTGATAGATCAAGTTTATCTTGGGTCTGTGATAAACCTGTGTTTAGTGGGAGCTTTTGCAGTGGAGATTTGAGTAAAGAAAGAGGAATGGCAAGCTCATCTAGAATCGAGATAGAGAAGTTCAGCGGTAAAAACTTTGATCTATGGAAGCTCAAGATGGAGGACCTTCTTGTAGACAAAGAACAGTGGATCACTATGGATCTTGGTACACAGCCTACTGGTACACTATCTACTAGAACACAGGCTACTGGTACACAACCTACTAGTACACAAACTACCATTACACCAGCTAATGGTATGTCAAAGGAAGATTGGGACAAGTTGGACAGAAGAGCAAGGAGTACTATTTGACTCTACCTGGCAGATTCGGTGTTGTTGAATGTCGTAGGAGAATATACAACCAAGGAACTATGGGATAAGTTAGGGAATTTGTATCAATCAAAGTCCTTGGTAAACAATTTGTTTCTTCAAAAAAAGCTATATCATCTTAGGATGGAAGATGGAGATTCTGTGACAGAACATCTAAATGCCTTTAATACTCTGGTAAGTCAACTTGGATCTGTTACTATTATGATTGCAGAAGAAGATAAGTGTATTACTTTGTTATGTTCTTTGCCAGACTCTTGGGATAATCTGGTTGTAGCAATAGGTAGTACCACTCAATCTACATTGAAGTATGATGATGTAGTTGCATCCTTGTTATTTGAAGAGATGAGGTGAAAAAGAATGGATGGTCAAAGCACATATGCTTTATTTGTAAGAGGGCATACCCAAGACAGGAACCCTGGTAAGCCTTTAGGATGGAGATCTAAATCTACAAGTAGATCTAAGTCTCCAGGAAAATATTTGAGGAAATGCTGGAAGTGTGGTAAAACAGGGCATTATAAGAAAGATTGCAAGTCTAAGAAGGTTGAAAAACCAAAGGGATTTGATAGTACCTCTTCCACAGAGGTGAAAACCTCCACTGAAGAAGGAGGTGATGTTTACCTAGCATCTACAAGCACACATGCAGACCATGATGTATGGTTGATCAAATCAGGTGCGTCATACCATATGACTCCTCATAGGGAGTGGTTCTTTGAATATGAAAAATATGATGGTGGTGATGTATTCCTAGGAGATGACTCGATAGAAAAAATCCTGGGACGTGGAAGGGTTAAGTTTCTTCTAAATGATGGAAATATTAGAACTCTCCCTGGGGTTCTACACATTCCAAAACTAGCTAGGAGCCTAATATCTGTAAGCAAGTTGGGCGATGCAGGAGTGAAAACTATATTTGAAAAGAACACTTGCAAGATGGTATGAGGAGAAATGGTGTTGATGAGGGGAGTTCGTTGTGGAACTCTATACAAGTTGGTGGGAAGAACTTATACTAATGGGTGTAACAGTTCTGTTGCCCCTGAGCAGAGTAATGAAGGAGACAAGACCAATACTGTCCCAGAAAAGAAGACCATGCTGTGGCATCAAAGACTGGGGAATATTGGAGAAAAGGGCCTTCGAACACTACACAGTAAAGGTATGGTTGAAGGTATGTCTAATTTCACTCTTGATTTTGATTTCTATGAACATTGCATATATGGTAAACAAAATCGAGTAAGATTCCCATCTGGTGTTACAAGAGAAAAGGGGATCTTAGAGTTGATACACAGTGATGTGTTTGGACCTATTCCTATTCCATCCCTAGGTAAATATGTGTATTATGTTTCATTCATAGAAGATTTTTCAAGGAACACATGGATTTATTTTCTTAGAAAGAAATCTAAGGTATTTGATAAATTTAAAGAGTTCAAGGCTCTGGTAGAAAATCAGAGAGAGAAGAAAATAAAGGTATTGAGAATAGATAATGGTGGAGAATTCTGCGGAAATGAATTCGAAGAATTCTATAAGAAGTGTGGTATAGCAAGGCAGAATACTACTCCATACACTCCTCAATAGAATGGAGTTGCAGAAAGGATGAATAGGACACTAATGGAAAAAGCAAGGAGCAAGCTCAGCAATGTTGGGTTAGGACAAGAATTCTGGGCAGAGGCAATGGGTACAGCATGTTACCTGGTCAATCGATCACCTTCATTAGCATTGGATGATAAAACTCCACACGAGGTATGGTATGGAAAGAAACCCTCTCTTCAACATCTTAGAGTGTTTGGTTGTGATGCTTATGTACATGTTCCAAAGGAAAGTAGGAGTAAGCTGGATAATAAAGTTGAAAAGTGTATCTTTATTGGTTATAAAGATGGTGTGAAAGGTTATAATCTTTGGAACCTAGAAACCAAGAAAACTATTTACAGTCGAGATGTTGTTTTCAGAGAGGTAAAAGATGTGTCCAAATAGGAATTCCTACCAATGCAAGACGAACCTGAGAAAATAGAGCTTGAGTTGGATGATGCAAAATTTGAATCATCTGAAGAAGAGGAAGCAGAAGAAGAAGAAGAAGAACCTCATACCCCAGTATTGAGTAAATAAGTGAGAGATAGAAGGAAACCAGAAAGGTATAGCCCACCTAATTTTCATTGCAATTTTGCTTTATCTATTACTGATGATGATCCCAGAACTGTCAGGGAAGCAGTGAATTTAGAGGATAGTAAAATATGGAAGAAGGCCATGGTTGAAGAAATGGATGCCTTGGATAAGAATGAGGCATGGGATATAGTTGAGTTTCTAGCTGGAAGAAAATCGATTGGTAGCAAATGGTTGTTCAAGAAGAAGTTTAATGCACAAGGTAAAGTGGAGAAATACAAAGCTCAGTTAGTAGCAAAAGGTTATTCCCAAGTAGAGGGAATTGACTTTGGTGATATTTTTTCTCCTACTGCTATGTTAACTTCTATTAGATTTCTTTTATCTATTGTTGCTTCTTTTGATCTTGAAGTGGAACAGATGGATGTGAAGACAACATTCCTACATGGGGATTTGGAAGAAGAGATCTACATGAAGCAGCCAGAAGGCTTTGTAGTGAAGGGAAAGAAAGAGTTGGTATGTAAGCTAAAGAAGTCACTATATGGTCTGAAACAATCACCTAGGATGTGGTACCAAAAGTTTGACACATACATCCTTTTTATTGGGATTTGTAAGAAGCAGGGATAATCACTGTGTATATTCCAAGAAGGTTGGTAATCACTTCATTTATGTAGTGTTGTATGTTGATGACATGTCATTGGTAGGAAATAACATGGATGTTATCAAGGAGGTGAAATCGCAGCTATCCTCCAAATTTGACATGAAGGATCTCCGTGCTGCTAGCTTCATTCTAGGAATGGAGATTAAAAGAGATCATGCAAACAGGAAACTCTGGTTGAATCAAAGAAAATATGTTGAGACGATATTGCAGAGGTTTAATATGCATGGAAGTAAACCGGTCAAGGTTCCTATTCCTATAGATGTGAAGTTATCTATAGATTAGTGTCCCAAGACACAGGAAGAAGAAAAGGACATGTCCCATGTTTCGTATGCCAGTGCAGTTGGCAGTTTGATGTATGCAATGGTTTGTGCTAGACCGGACATTGCACATGTAGTGGGAGTTTTGAGCAGGTATATGTCAAAACTAGGGAAGGAGCATTGGACAGCAGTAAAGAGGGTCTTCAGGTATCTCCGTGGCACCACCAGCTATGGATTGTGCTACCAAGGAAGACCGAGATTAGATAGAGTGGTGGACATACATGGCTTTGTTGATGCAGATTGGGCTGGAGATCTGGATTGCATAAGATCTACAAGTGGGTATGTGTTTAACCTATTTGGAGGAGCAATTAGTTGGATGAGCAAAAGACAAGTTGTAGTGGGACTCTCAACTACAGAAGCTGAATACATGGTAGCCACTCATGAGAGAAAGGAAGCAGTATGGTTACAAAGATTGTGTTCAGGTATTGGGTCGGTACAGTAAGAAGTGAGATTAGATTGTGACAGTTAGAGTGCAATATTCCTGGCAAAGAACCTAGCTTATCATTCAAAGACAAAGCATATTGATGTTTAGTATCACTTTGTGAGAGACATGGTTGGGGAAAAGAAGGTGTTGCTAGAAAAGGTTGACACTTTGAAGATTTTTTGGGCGTTTTTTTTCTATTTTTAGCGGATTTTTCTATTTTTAGCGGATTTGTAAATTAATCCCAGATTAAGGGATTAGGGTTTTGGTATCTACGGAATACCTAAAAACATTGTATATATTGTATGGTGAATGGTGAAATTTGACATAATGAATATAAGAAATGTTTTCCCGATTGAGGGTTTTTGGTATAAAATCTCTGTGTACTCTGTGTAAGAGCCATTGATTAATTTCTATCTTGCTTAAGAATCTATATGCTTTTCTTTACTTTGCAGGTTTAAAACTTACATGAATTAGCTCAGAGCATTCCATCACTATACTCCCACAACATTATGGAGTCAAATGTTATTACTCTTCTTTGTCTATTAAATTACTTCCTTAACATTTCTCTGTGAAACCATACCTTTCACACTTAATACCATCCCCAATGGAAGTCTATTTTCATTCAATGACACTTTTCAAGTGAAAGAGCATTTATTATCCTATCTCTAATTTCTCTTCATTGGCATCATGCTTCCACTATGAACTCTAATATCAGAAGTGGATTTCTTTCAATGAGTACCTTTAGACAGGTTATCTAAGTCTTAGCTATAAAATCCATCTCGATAACTCTTGTTCTTGGCACACAGATATTATCCACATCACCTCTTAAGCTCTATGTTCTCTTTCACATCAAGCTTATAACTATCTACAAATTTCTACCTTCAAGACTATGGAGTTTTAATTTTCCTTTCTAAGCCCATTAATTACATTATTTGCCTACTAGCTTCATGTATAATGTGAGTATTCTCTCTTTTGTATTTGCAATTCATTCAGATTCTATAGCAACTAAATAATAATCCTTCTATTCTTCTCTTCTTGAGTTCTTTATCCACTTTTCATTACTTTCCCTATATCTCTTTATTGCCTCATCCAACTTTTGTAAGCTCTGTCATGCTTCCATGACTATGATATATGATCCTATTCTTGAATTGATCTGATTATACCTCTAATTCTTCCAAATCTGCAAGCAAACTTTTTGTTAGAATTATACATATTATAAAAAGATTGTCAATTAATGCCACACGTGCTTTCTTTTGCTCAATTTATGAATAATTATATCACAATTATCCAAATTATAATAATTCCATGTCAATCTCCTATGAATCATATTTCCAATGACTATACTCTTGCCCCGATCTGATTTCTGAGTTGAAAGTTATGGCTTCCTGAAAAAACCACTTTCACCCCATTTGTGCATTTTCTCCACTGGTGAAATTTTATTGAAATGTCAACTGCAAAAGAAAATATGTCAGGAAATAGAGAAACTTTTATACTATGAATAGATAACTAAAATGACAAGGAATTCATAACAATTATCATATTTTCAATCTGATGCTCCAATAAAAAACTACAACAATCTGGAAATGACAACTTTGCCCTTTATCACCTCTTTTTCCAGACTACAAATTTTTATAAATCGGTTCGGTTGATAAACAAATGATGAAGGTAAATTTTTCAACCAAATTTGAGACCCAAAACTAGCCTTTCAGATCTAGAGAGGGCTCTCTTGGAAGGTACAGTCTCTGCATAGGATATGGCTTTGAAAGTAGTGGCTAGATTTAACACCTTTGATAAAACGGGCTCTAGTTATATTGGCGCAAGAAAGTAAGAATAGGGATATGGAGTCGATTTGAGGGAATGACAGAAACAAATGACTCAGTGACTAAACTTAATAGGATAAGGCCAGGCGAGGAACAATCTTTCATGTAAAACTGTAATGTGGCATAGGAGAAAAACATAGGAAATAACTCGGAGAACCGCTATGGGCGAATTCAGAGTTAGCTTTAGAAGAAAACGTTTTGTCTAAGTGGTGCAAACAAAGGGCGTTGCACAACAAATCCACAGGTTCAAAATTTTGTTCTGAAATAGACAGAAAAATATATGAATAAAGATGACATGAAGAACATATGCAAAGAAAGAGGCACAATACATTCAAATTCTACAACTAGAATCTTTTTGTCAAGTTACAGGACCTTTGCATTAAATTTCGATCAAAAACTCAAATTAGATATAATAACTGTCATCTACCAAATTTGCTAACCAACTTGGCTTACATCGAAAAGATGAAATATACAAACGAGGGCATCACTTGGGCTACCCTACTTCCTAACTACTAACCCTAAAACTATGAAAACTAAGTAGCATGCGTTGGAGACTCTTCGCATGTCGCTGCCCAAAAATAGACAATAATCACATTTGTTTACCCATGACCATCAGCAAATCTGCCACGAGGATCTAATCATCGGTCAGGTATCGATATGAAAAAAAGATGTGTCAATGTATCCCTTTGATCAGGTGTCTGAGTGAATAGGTGTCTCTCAGGAACTTGTTATCTGCTATAACGTCTTTGATTTTTGTTGCGCATTCATTTGCTAGAAATTGTGCGCGACGAGTGGTCATTTGATTGTTGTGGCCATTGTAAAAATAGGTAGAGCATGTTAGTATCCTATAATGATAGGAGACCTGATCATCTAGATATGATTGGTGGGTGTCATAATGAAGTTCATGGCTCGCTGGTCTTGTTGTCTATTTGACATAAAAATTTCCAAGTTATGTTCAGTAGGGAACAATATGGATCACTAGACAAATGATTTTTTGAGTTAGAGGTTTTTAAGAGGAGCTTTAGACCTACCTTTTCCAAAGAAAGTGATGAGTCTGCATTTTTATTAGAAAAACTCTAAAATTTCACTTGCGGCAGCTAAGGGCGTTTTTCTCAAAGTATTCCAAGCTGTCGAAAGTTGTCTCTTTCGATAGCTAAAATGATATGTGTGAGGTGTTTTAAGATGTCAAAATCACAGAGACGATTAACGGTCAAACTGTCCCATCAAATTCTCACACCACCATTGGTACACAACATCATCATCCCAAATGCTGCCAAAATCAACTGAAATCAAATCACAATACGATCTGGGCAAGTGATTGTTGTCTGTTATGATTATTTAATAACCCTAATCTAGTACATCCGATCCCCATAAGCTCGCATCATTTGTCTTTACCTGATCCATCATGTGTTTTTTTTTTCGTCTTGATCGAATGGCACAATCATCACTATGATTGGATTTTCATTCTTTTATCAAGGGTTTTTCATTCAAATATTTTTCCTCCATATAACGCATTTTCCCTCGCCTGAACTTCAATTCATTCCCTATCAACGCCACTACATCTTCCCACATCCGACTTTGTTGTAGTCCAGGTATTGACAACTGTTATTACAAATGAAGAGGGGAGGAAATTTGCTCAGGAAGGAGCTCAGTGGCATAACTTATCTGGAATCTCACCCTGAGATTTGCCAGATGTTCAAAGATGTTGGTTGTTATAGGTTCTATGAAAAACTCCAAGGATTTCATCAAGGCGTGGTTGAAGCATTCACATTGAACTTTGACGGAGCCAAAGCCAAAGTTGGAACAATTGAAGTACAGGTTGATGAAGCAGTTGTTGTAGCGGTGACAGCGATGCCAAGGACTGGTGAAAGATGGTTCAAGTCAACCACTATCAAAGATATTAAGTTTAGGTCCTATCTCAAACCCAAACAGAAATGTATCACATTGAAAAAGGATATCCCTAGATCCTACTTGGAAGAGAAGTGGCAACGTTTTCTCAAAGCCATCCAGATATACATAACATGTGAAGGAATATATAGTAGAGTAATGTTCTACCATTTCAAGCTTATGAATCATTTCATAGGTAGGTGTCCTCTGAATCTGCCCTTCTACCTTCACAAAAGTCTAACAAATATGACACACCAGGTCCAGGCCATACCTAGAAAGGTGCAGAGTAGACTCTACCATCACAGTCTTATCAAACTCATAGTGTTTCAAGAATTACAGAAGAGGAATAGGAGTTGGGAGTATCTTCTTTTTTGGTGTCAATTTGAACCAGAACCCCAGCCCAAGGACCAGAAGAAGACTTCACTCATTAAGTTTTCAACACCACAAAGTAGTAAAAGAAAAAGGAGAGCCATTTCCCCAGTAATTATAGAGGGCCCAACTTCTTCTTCAAAGTCCAAGAAAGCCAAAAAGATACTCATTTTTAGCCAAGATACAGAAGGGAAAACAAATGCCTCTGGTAAAAACGTTTTGAATTTTCCTTATACAGATTCATAGGAGGATTTAGAGCCAGGGGAAAGGGAGGTTCCTGAACAATCTACTTTCGAAGAAGCACCTTTTCCATCAGAGGTCCCAGACTTGGAGATTCCTGAAACATCAACCAACAGGCACAGCAAGGTCAGCAAACCATCAAAGATTGAAAAACTCCAAGAAGAAATATTAGAGATGAAGAAGATGCTTGAGAGGGTTATCAAATCCCAAAACCAGACTATAAGAAACACCTCAGATGAGGTAAGGGATTGTTTTGAAAGATTAGCTAAAATGCATGTAAAGGAACAGAAGAGGAACAAGAAATTGCTCAAGGAAAATCGTAAATTGCTTAAAGTGATTAAAAGTTTGAGGATCAAACTGAGGCTAAAGAATCCTAAGCCAAGAGCACATTCTGATTTAAGATCTCTAGTTGAAGTTGCCAAGAACCTAAATGAAGACCCTAATGAGTAGGTAGGTCAAAGAAAGTCTCTTTTTGCAGTTTTGGACAGTGGTGGAAAACTTAGCATTTTCGGAAGCATATTCGTTTTCCTCAAGGCATCGTTAGCTGCTGAAAGCTACGCTTTCGACAGCTAACCCTTTTCTGTTTTACACCTATAAGCTACCAAAAGCGTAAAGGATGACAGAATGTTCATGTTTTGCACAGATCAAAATTTTTGGTGTCGAGATTTTGTGAAAGGGGTGCCAAATGAAAGATAAACATTAAAGAGATACAGATCATCACCCTTTTCAAGTTTTTGAGGCAGGTATTAAGGAAAAATGGTTATGTGGCTCTTGAAATTCATGGTAAAGATTGTCCATCTGTCACAATAGGATTTCAAAATGCCTTGTCATCTTCTTGACATTTATTGAAGATATCGTGAAGACCAGTAAAGGGAATGATATTTCTCCACCTATCAATGTGTTGTCTTCCTTTCGAATAGAAAAGGACTCTACTGAAACAACACTCTGGAAATCAGGAGAAGTTTTGCATGTGTCATTTCTGTTATAATCGACCCTTATGTTTAGGAGACCATCTGTGACATGTGTCAATGATTGTAACTATTTTCTATTTTTAGAAAGCAGGGGTAGAGTTCGAATTTTTTGAGGACTAATAGTATCTTTACCTTTATATACACATGTGAAAGATGAAGGGAAGGTTCGACCTGTGTGAAGTGTTTTTCCCTTTTGGCTGGACTGTGGGACTTGCTACTCTAGGAGGTTTTTTTCTGTGATTTTTGTATGACTAAATAGTAATAGAGAAAATGATTTATAGGATTCTTGTGTAGCAGCGTTGGTGGTGTGTTCCTTGTCTGTTTTTAGTTATCTTTCTGCTATCATTCAAGCAATTTCATTTCTTATTATTGAAAGAGAGTAATGGAGAAGAGTTTATGCATGCATACTCTTTGTCCAATTTTTTAATAATCTATATGTTATTCATCTGAAGCTTTACAAAGGAATTCTTAACCGCTCCTCTATTCGATGGATCTCTCCCTTTTCACCTTATTCATAGGCACTAAATCTAAGATGATCCAACAATTGTTACTATCTTGCCCTATGGAGACATTTACCTCTAGATCTGATTTGATCATTATCTTATAAATAGACCCCATAGCCCAATGGTGATCTGAGAAACTCGTCAACCACATCCTCATCTAAATATTTAAAAAACCCCAACCCTATACTTTCATAGCTAGCCTAACATCCATCCCATACAAACCAAGTTAAATCGAAAAGAGAGAGCCCTCTCTGAGTCTTGGAGGGCTATATCTAAGACTCCAAGTGGTTTGAGGTTGCCTCTGTGATTGCCTCCATGCCTTGGGAAAATTACAGAGTGATAACATTTTGGCGACTCCACTGGGGAGCGAGCTTTCGATTTCTCCAGAAAACATATCAAGTTCAGATTTGACTTCTGACGGTGAACAGAAGACAAACATAGGAAGGTTGTACGATTCACCTGGCGACTCCATTGTTAAAGATCTCGAGCTTCAAAGTTCACAAGCGACTTCACTGTCGAAGAATCCAAATTTCAAAGCCTTGATGATGTTTCAAGATGACAGGGTATGTGGCAAACCCTGTCTCCAGAGAAATGTTACAAACTTTGGGGGATGAGTTAGCAGAATTTCAAATTGACAAGATTTTCTCAATAGCAGTACTTCTTGGTTTGAAATCTAGTCGGTTCACACCTGAAGGTAAGAGTTGTTTTCTTGGTTTAGTTGTTGAAAGATTAGAAAATGAATTTGAACTGTTAGATGTTCAAATTGAATCATATGATTTCCAAGATCCTAAGCAGTTCTTGGGAAGTCTTCCTCCTCCACAAAGAGAGGAAATTGTTATACCTTTTGACTTGCAAATAGATGAAGGATATGGTTGTGCGCCTGATTTTGCAGAGCTGGAATCAAGGATTAGCCTTGATGAAGGAATCGAAGAGGTTATCCAGGATCAACTTGTCATTGAGAACATAAAATGTATATCAATAAGTTATGAATTTATCAATCCTGTAGTTGATTATATGAAGAATTTTTTCGGTCCCATTGTACACACTCATTTACAGTTGCCATTACGCTACACACCTTGGGTTTTCTGGACAGAGGGTCAAATTGTTTCTCTAATGTTTTTGATAAACAGTCAAGAAGCCAATGTATATAATCAATTGCTTGACAGGCTACACTGGAACTATTGTATTGTTTAGAACAATGAAATTACTAGTAGATTAGAGTAGGTAGGAATGTGTCAATAAGCTCAACAAGATGAGCACTTTCTTTTTCATCTCTTCATAGTTTTATTTTCAGTTCACAGTTTGGGGACAGCCCAATGATCAGCTGGTCTGCAAAATTCAGTGTGCTATGGATTCTTGACACCTCCCGAGGAGATGTCAACCCCAGTTGGAGCCTATGTTAGTATCCTATAATGATAGGAGACCTGATCATCCAGATATGATTGGTGGGTGTCACAATGAAGTTCATGGCTCGCTGGTCTTGCTATCTATTTGACATAAAACTTTCCAAGTTATGTTCATTAGGGAACAACATGGATCACTAGACAAATGATTTTTTGAGTTAGAGGTTTTTAAGAGGAGCTTTAGACCTACCTTTTCCAAAGAAAGTGATGAGTCTGTATTTTTATTAGAAAAACTCTAAAATTTCACTTGCGACAACTAAGGGCGTTTTTCTCAAAGTATTCCAAGATGTCGAAAGTTGTCTCTTTCGATAGCTAAAACAATATGTGTGAGGTGTTTTAAGCTATTGAAAGCACAAAGACAGTTAACGGTCAAACTGTCCCATCGGATTCTCAAACCGCCATCGGTACACAACATCATCATCCCAAATGCTACTGAAATCAATTGAAATCAAATCATAATACGATCTGGGCAAGTGATTGTTGTCTGTTATGATTATTTAATAACCCTAATCTAGTAGATCCGATCCCCATAAGCTCGCATCATTTGTATTTACCTGATCCATCACGTGGTTTTTTTTCGTCTTGATCGAATGGCACAATCATCACTGTGATTGGATTTTCATTCTTTTACCAAGGGTTTTTCATTCAAATCTTTTTCCTCCATATCACGCATTTTCCCTCACCCAAACTTCAATTTGTTTTCTATCAGCGCCACTACATCTTCCCACGTCTGATTTTGTTGTAGTGCAGGTATTGACAATTGTTATTGCAAATGAAGAGGGGAGGAAATTTGCTCAAGAAGGAGCTCAGTGGCATAACTTATCTGGAATATCACCCTGAGATTTGCCAGATGTTCAGAGACGTTGGTTGTTATAGGTTCTATGAAAAACTCCAAGGATTTCATCAAGGCGTGGCTGAAGCATTCACATTGACCTTAGATGGAGCCAAAGCCAAAGTTGGAACAATTGAAGTACAGGTTGATGAAGCAGTTGTTGCAGCGGTGACAGAGATGCCAAGGACTGGTGAAAGATGGTTCAAGTCAACCACTATCAAAGATATTGAGTTCAGGTTTTATCTCAAACCCAAACACAAATGTATCACTTTGAAAAAGGATATCCCTAGATCCTACTTGGAAGAGAAGTGGCAATGTTTTCTCAAATCCATCCAGGTATACATAACGTGTGAAGGCAGATATAGTAGAGTAATGTTCTACCATTTCAAGCTTATGAATCATTTCACAGGTAGCTGTCCTCTAAATCTGCCCTTCTACCTTCAAAAAAGTCTAACAAGGATGACACACTAGGTCCAGGCCATACCTAAAGGTGCACAGTAGACTCCCCCATCATAGTCTTATCAAACTCATAGTGTTTCAAGAATTACAGAAGAGGGATAGGAGTTGGGAGTATCTTCTTTTTTGGGGTGAATTTGGACCAGAACCCCAGCCCAAGGACCAGAAGAAGACTTCACTCATTAAGTTTTCAACACCACAGAGCAGTAAAAGAAAAAGGAGAGCCATTTCCCCAGTAATTATAGAGGGCCCAACTTCTTCTTCAAAGTCCAAGAAAGCCAAAAAGATGCTCGTTTTTAGCCAAGATACATAAGGGAAAACAAATGCCTCTGGTAAAAACGTTTTGAATCTACCTTATATAGATTCAAAGGAGGATTTACAGCCAGGGGAAAGGGAGGTTCCTAAACAGGCTACTTTTGAAGAAGCAACTTTTCCATCAGAGGTCCCAGACTTGGAGATTCCTGAAACATCAACCAGCAGGCACAGGAAGGTCAGCAAACCATCAAAGATTGAAAAACTCCAAGAAGAAATATTAGAGATGAAGATGCTTGAGAGGGTTATAAAATCCCAAAACCAAACTATAAGAAACACCTCAGATGAGGTAAGGGATTGTTTTGAAAGATTAGCTAAAATGCATGTAAAGGAACAGAAGAGGAACAAGAAATTGCTCAAGGAAAATCGTAAATTGCTTAAAGTGATTAAAAGTTTGAGGATCAAAATGAGGCTAAAGAATCCTAAGCCAAGAGAACATTCTGATTTAAGATCTCTAGCTGAAGTTGCCGAGAACCTAAATGAAGACCCTAAGGAGTAGGTAATTCAAATAAAGTCTCTTTTTGCAGTTTTGGACAGTGGTGGAAAACTCAGCATTTTCGGCAGCATATTCATTTTCCTCAAGGCGTCATTAGCTGCTGAAAGTTATGCTTTCGACAGCTAACCCTTTTCTATTTTACACCTATAAGCTACCGAAAGCGTAAAGGATGACAGAATGTTCATGTTTTGCACAGATCAAAATTTTTGGTGTCGAGATTTTGTGAAAGGGGTGCCAAATGAAAGATAAAGATTAAAGAGATACAGATCATCACCCTTTTCAAGTTTTTGAGGCAGGTATTAAGGAAAAATGATTAAGTGGATCTTGAAATTCATGGTAAAGATTGTCCATCTGTCAAAATAGGATTTCAAAGTGCCGTGTCATCTTCTTGACATTTATTGAAGATATCGTGAAGACCAGTAAAGGGAATTCTATTTCTCCACCTGTCAATGTGTTGTCTTCCTTTTGAATGGAAAAGGACTCTACTGAAACAACACTCTGGAAATCAGGAGAAGTTTTGCATGTGTCATTTATGTTATAATCGACCCTTATGTTTAGGAGACCATCTGTGACATGTGTCAATGATTGTAACTGTTTTCTATTTTTAGAAAGCAGGGGTAGAGTTCAAATTTTTTGAGGACTGATAGTATCTTTACCTTTGTATACACATGTAAAAGACGAAGGGAAGGTTCGACCTGTGTGAAGTGTTTTTCCCTTTTGGCTGGACTGTGGGCCTTGCTACTCCAGGAGGTTTTTGTCTGTAATTTTTGAATGACTAAACAGTAATAGAGAAAATGATTTACAGGATTCTTGTGTAGCAGTGTTGGTGGTGTGTTCCTTATCTGTTTTTAGTTATCTTTTTTCTATCATTGAAGCAATTTCATTTCTTATTATTGAAAGAGAGTAATGGAGAAGAATTTATGCATGCATACTCTTTGTCCAATTTTTCAATAATCTATATGTTATTCATCTGAAGCTTTACAAAGGAATTCTTAACTGTTCCTCTATTCAGTGGATCTCTCCCTTTTCACCTTATTCATGAATCATAGGCACTAAATCTAAGACGATCCAACAATTGTTACTTGTTGGTTGTGGAGCCTGATTATCTTCCTGATTTATAGGTCTTTTACTTTCAGCCGTGTTTATACCCCATGAAGTATTTACACCCCAGAAGTATGTACACTCTTCCACGCGGGGGAGTGCAGAGGGGGGGTACCTCCTCTATGGTGTTTGGTGGGCCTATCCCCTTGGCTGGGGGGTCTGGGGGCAAGCAGGCCCCCAAAGGGGGTTCGGGGGCAAAGCCCTTGAAGAAAGAATTGCCTTATAAAAGTATATTGTAATTTCATTGTAAATCTGGACCGTTTATTATAAGGTCACAGATCTAACGATAGAGATTATGTCAGGGTTTTTTTCCCTAGAAGGAAACCCTCTTTTATGAGGGAAATGTATTGCGGCTATGGTTGATGGTGAATATTGTATTCTTTGAGAGGAGACTGTGAGAGAAAGAAGAGGAAGTTACAGAGGGTTTTTTTGTAGGTTGTATCCCTTCATTTGCTGGATAATAATAAAGGAAGGACCTAGCAATTTCTCTGGTGGATGTAGCCCACACTGGGTGAACCACGTAAATCTGTGTCTCTCTTGTATTGTGTGTCTTCTATGTTTTGTTTCTGCATTTGTTTTATTTTATTGCTCCGTGGACCTGTTTTTCTAACAACTAGTATCAAAGCATAAGGTAACTCACAGGAAAAGAGGGTTCCTGGTTCGAGTGGGAGCAATGTCGGAAGATGGAAATTTTAGGGTCGAGAAATTTAATGGCCAAAACTACCAGTTATGGAAGATGCAGATGGAAGACTATCTATATCAGAAGGATCTATTCCTACCATTGAGCGGAGTAGCAAAGAAGCCAGTGGCCATGAAGGATGAAGAATGGGATATTCTTGACAGAAAGGCTCTAGGAACGATACGGCTCAGCCTGGTAGCATCAGTGGCTTTCAATATTTTGAAATAAAAGACAACGAAGGGTTTGATGGACGCGTTTGCCAAATTGTATGAAAAACCCTTGGCGTCGAATAAGGTATTTCTAATGAAGAGATTATTTAATATGAATATGTCAGAAGGTGGGTCTGTTGCAGATCATTTAAATGAATTTAATACGGTTACTAATCAACTAAGTTATGTAAAAGTGGACTTTGATGATGAGGTTA
>ML778229.1:613820-623820 GCA_009831015.1 Picea engelmannii
TTTCTACAGGGATATGTTGATTCAGATATGGCAGGTGATAAAGACAGCAGGAGGAGCACCACAGGGTATGTTTTTACTATAGGTGGAACAACAATAAGTTGGATTTCGAAACTGCAAAAGGTTGTTGCACTTTCAACAACAGACGCAGATTATGTTGCTGCTACAGAGGCTAGTAAAGAGATGATTTGGTTACAAAGGTTTATGGAGGAATTGGGAAAGAAGTAGGAGAACAACAGGTTGTACTGTGACAGTCATAGTGCCATTCACCTTGCAAAGAACTCAGCCTTCCATTCAAATACTAAGAATATACAGTTGAGGTACAACTTCATACGATCCTCCTTGGAAGATGGACAATTGAAGATGGAAAAGATACACACTAGCCAAAATCCTACAGACATGTTAACAAAGGGAGTAACCAGGGAGAAACTGAGTTCTTGCTCAGTTTTAGTTGGTCTTCAAGAGTGAAGATGAAGATGAGAAATTTTCCAGGTCCAAGAAGGTTCAGAGTCCATCATATACAGCAGCGGTGGAGTTGTTGAGATCAGTCTCCAAGTGGGAGATTGTTGGTTGTGGAGCCTGATTATTTTCCTAATTTATAGGTATTTTACTTTCAGCCGTGTTTATACCCCATGAAGTATTTACACCCCAAAATTATGTACACTCTTCCACACGGGGGAGTGCAGAGAAGGGGTACCCCCTCTGCGGGGTCCGGGGGGGATATCCCCCCGGCTGGGGGGTCTGGGGGCAAGCGGGCCCCCAGTGGGGGTTCGAGGGCGAAGCCCCTAAAGAAAAAATTTCCTTATAAAAGAATATTGTAATTTCATTGTAAATCTGGACCGTTCATTATAAGTTCACAGATCTAACGGTAGAGATTATGTTAGGGTTTTTTTCCCTAGAAGGAAACCCTCTTTTATGAGGGAAATGTACTGCAGCTATGGTTGATGGTGAATATTGTATTCTGAGAGAGGAGACTGTGAGAGAAATAAGAGGAAGTTACAATAGGTTTTGCTATAGGTTGTATCCCTTCATCTGTTGGATAATAATAAAGGAAGGACCTGGCAATTTCTCTGGTGGACGTAGCCCACACTGGGTGAACCACGTAAATCTGTGTCTCTCTTGTATTGTGTGTCTTCTATGTTTTGTTTCTGCATTTGTTTTATTTTATTACTCCGCGGTCCTATTTTTCTAACATTACTATCTTGCCCTATGGAGACATTTACCTCTAGATCTAATTTGATCATTATCTTATAAACAGACCCCATAGCCCAATGGTGATCTGAGAAACTCGCCAACCGCATCCTCATTTAAATATTTCAAAAACCCCAACCCCATACTTTCATATCTATCCTAACATCCATCCCATACAAACCAAGTTAAATCGAAAAGAGAGAGCCCTCTCTGAGTCTTGGAGGGCTATATCCAAGACTCCAAGTGGTTTGAGGTTGCCTCTGTGACTGCCTCTATAGCCTTGGGAAAATTACAGAGTGATAACAGAGCACTTTGGGGAAACGTGTCCTTCAAAACTGCCAAGATTCATCTTGTTTTTGCAGATGCAAAGATGATCGTTAGCAAGGATTGTTTTTTCTATGCGTTGGTGAGAGCCATGTGAGCCTCCTTCTCGATTGCTTCAAATTCTATGGAATACTATGTATGCCTTTCGTTCGTCAGTCTCTGTGCTTCTAGCAGCTATACAATGGTGTCTTATGCCTCTTTGAGTTGTCTTCTTAGCCATGCCACGTTTCCCTCGCGACCTTGCGCTGCTGATACTTCCATGGTCTTTGTCACTACCTGTCGCCTTAACTCCATGTTTTCCTGATAGAGTTCATAGATGGCCAAATTTCCCTACATAAATTGTTGATATGGCTCTTGATCATTCACTCCTGTGATATCCACTTTCCTTATTCTTCTCCTGTATTCACAATTTGATCCTCCAGCTGGCTCTATCCAGATGGCGCACATGAGTAGTTCTTTAGCCTTCAATCTGACGAGCGGCTTTTCTGGAAATCGAACTCCCATAGCTTCCTTTTTCTTCCTCGGGAGTCGGCTTGCCCCTCCTCCAAGGAATTTTTTGTTGAGCAGACAAGGCTTCTATTGTCTTCCCTTCCTGTGAAAAAACCTTCTCTTCAGGTTTTGCGCGGTTTGATCTGGTCTTCTCTGCGGGTAAAGGAATAACTCCTTTCACATCCTTGGGAATGCCCGCTACGGGTGAGAATGAATCCCAGTCATTTTTGGGCTTGGATCTTGCAATTTTGCTGCTCCACGTGCCTTTCCATACTCTCTGAGAGGTTTCCATGGCGTGACTAGTGTATATTTCATGCGTAGTATATCCAGCAGGTGCACACAGGGGGTGGGAATCTGAAACAATTGGAATGGCAAGGAAAATTACAAACAAAGTGTGGGCCTGGTTCTACGAATGAAATGAGTGCTGAGCATCTGAGATTTATAACGAGTCGAGAAGAAGAAATAATAATTCTAGAGGAAAGTGAATTCATGGCGACGAGATGTTTCGAGTCAAGTTGCAAGTTTTCCATGGAAAATCCCCGCGTGTAGGATACAGGCGATAAATTTTGTTGGGCATGCATGATACAAATGTCACGATTTTTCATTCCTTCATCCTTCATGATGAACTGATAATAACATGTTGTACTTTCCAATGCGACTTCCATTAACTACTTGACTCGACCTGAGCATGTAGAGACTGGTTTCTCAATAGGACTCGACTCTTTGGAAAATACATACCCATACCACTTATACAAGTTTCGACTTTGACATCCCTTCCCGTTTCTAAGGGACAACTGGCCACTTGCTAACCTCGAACTCACGGTGCTACATACCTGACTTCACATGTTTGGATGTATGGGTCACAACGTGACTTAGAACTGACTCTAACTGGAAATAAAAATGGTGACACTAACAATTGGCTCCAAAAGGGATGTTATCCTCCCCGTGAGGTAGAAAAGAACAGTAGACCATGTGCCTAACCATTGGGATTTATTCGACCTTCAGATACTGAGAGAAGTAAGTGACGGACATAAAACAAACTAAACCTATTGACACAGCTTCTAAAAATTTAGCATAGACTTAGGGCCTTCACTTCGGGCTTCAATATTCTGTTGACCTACTGACTCAACAAAAAAATAAAATGACTATTTGCAATGATGAATGACTTTAAAAGAAATTTATTCCATCAGGTAATCTTTGAGGAACCTGTCATTTAGCCCCCAACCAAAGAATTCTCCATCTAATCCTTCTAGAAAATAAGCATTTCTCCCACAATGATTGTTGATTCTGAACGAGCCTATCCAAATATGGTCAAACTTCTCATGATTTCCTTTGTCTTCATTTCTCACGTCCCATCTCAAGACTAGATCACCCAAATGGAAATCCTTTGGCTTAGAATGCTTATCAAAATATTTCTTTATCTTCACCTAATGGATTTGTGACCAATGATACACCTCCTCCCTCGCCTGTTGTGTGTAAATTAGCTGGAATATCCTCCTTTGTGCATCATTTGGCTTAGCCTCCTATTCTTGCAAAACTTCCTAACGGGTGGTCCCATCAAAGTAGGGAATATTGCATCTGTGATGTAAACAATATGGAAAGGTGACGTTGATATAGACTTCTTGGTGGTAACCCGATCAATCCACAATGTGTAGATAAGATTTTTATGCCAGGATCTCTTGTTGTCTTGCAGGATACTTTTGATGATCCTGGTCAGGCTCTTATTTGAGGATTCTTCTAATCTGTTTCCTTGTGGATAGTACATCATGGAATGCCCCAAGGTTATGTTATAATCTTGAAAAAATTTCTCCATCCTCTTAGACTTGAATGCGATTGCATTATCTATTATGATCTTAACAGGACACCCGAACCTCGACAAGATGTTTGTCTCTAGGAATTGGATGATGACTGTGTTGTTATCTTGGTTTGTGGGGATTGCCTCTATCCATTTTTTGAAATAGTCGGTGGCCGTGAGTATCCATTTGTTCTATGCAGAGGATGGAATATTTATCTCCCCTATGAAATCTAGACCCCACTGCATGAAATGCACTTCTACTGAGATCGGCTTTAGTGGCAGGGGTTGTAGCTTTCTTATTCCGTCGAAAATATGGCATTCATGGAAGATGGAGACCTCTTTATACACGTCAACAAAAATTGTAGGCTAGTAATAACCTGCTCTCAGGATTTTTTGCATGGTGTTCTTCCAATAGTGGTGTCCTCCGCATTTTCCTTTGTGGAATTCTTGTATAGCCCGCTTCACATCATCCTCCAGCAAACATCTCAACAATATTCCCTCGGGGTCTTTCTAGTAAAGTGAATTGTCCAGGATGCATAACTTAGCCTCTTTAATCTTGCAAAAGTTGGATTTGGTCTTACTCACACCCAGAGGATCCTGGAGATTCTCCGACACATAGATGATGTCATCATACCATGGTGAATCAATGAAATGTTGAGTCACCTAGGCATATTTTTCTTCTTGAGGGAATACCAACAAATCAGCGATGAAATTGATTCCTACAACATCGCGGTCCGACTATGCCATTAACTTTGCAAGACCCTGACCCTTCATCATCTTTATAGGCTTGATCTCAATATCATTTTCCTGCATAGCCACTATCCACTTGCCTCTCCTTCCTTTTGAGTCAGGTTGAGTCAGGATATCCTTTACTGAACTATTGGGCACACAAGTGATGGCATGGGAGTGCTATATGTATGTCCTAAACTATTTCAAGTCCTTCACTAAGGAATATGCCTATTTTTCCATAATTTCATACCTTAGTGGAGCATCGCGCATCGACCGACTGAAATAGGCTATAGGTTTTTCGAAATCCTTCTTGTCTTTCTGCAGCAACACGCCGACAATAGTGTGTTCTGAGGTAAATGAAAATAGGAGGAAATATTTTTTAAAATCTGGGTTGGCTAGCACAGGAGCTTTAGTCAGTGCCACTTTGATATCTTCAAAACAATTTTTGGCCTTTGGGTTCCACTTAATCTCGTTTCTCTTCCTGAGCATGCAATTTATGTGTTTTATGATTTCCGCCAGGTTTGGGATGAATCTCCTCAAGAAGTTCACCTTTCCCAGGAAATATTGCACTTCATTTTTACTGCATAGGGTGTCGATCTTCAGGATTCCTTCAACTATGTTGGGGTCTATCTTGATGCCTTCCTTGGAAATGATGTGCCCTAACAAATTTTCTTCTTCCACCCCGAAATGCAATTTCTTTGGATTTAGTGATATGTTGAACTTCCTGCACTTCTGGAAAACCTTCTTCAGCTTCTCGAGATGCTTTTTGTCAGAGGCAGAGTACACTATGATTTCATCCAGATAAATCACAATGAACTTGTCCTTTTCATTAGCAAGCATGATGTCCATTTCCCTTTGAAAAGTGGCTCCAACGTTCATCAGGTCAAATGACATCTTGGCATACATGAATGTTCCCCATGGAGTTGTGAAAGTCATTTTCTCTCTGTCATTTGGGTGGACCATGATCTGATTATATCTTGAGAACCCATCTAGCATAGACATCTTCTGGGACCCCACCACTTTTTGCAGGATCTAGTCCATTTTAGGAAGGGGGTAGTGGTCCTTGAGAGACACTTTGTTTAAATTCTAGAAGTCTACATAAAGTATTATCTTGTCACTTTTATTTCTTGCAGGTACTAGATTAGCTACCCATTTCGATAATCTCAAAGAAACAATAATTTTAGCGTCGAAAATGTTTTTTACCTCCTTCTCAATCAGCGGCAACAACAGGGGGTTTATCCATCTCAATTTCAGCTTGAAAGGTTTTTGATCTTCCTTGAGAGGGATAACATGTTGGATTACTTTCGTGTCATATACCTTCAGCTCATCATAGCTCCATGTGAAGATGTCCAGGAAATATTTCATGAGCTTTACGTAGCCCTTCTTGACCTCTGGACTGAGTGTCTTTGATAGTTTTACCATCTTACGATTCTCCTCAGTCTCAATGTTACGGTCTTCCACATCTTCTTCACTTTCAATGATCTCGGGGTTCTTATCCACATCATTTTCATCAAATATCTTTTCCAGCGGCACCAATCCCTTTGGAATAACATTATTTTTCAGTTGTATTATGTCCCTTCCCGCAATCTAGTTTTGGAAAGGGTCGTCGTTATTGCACGCATCCATGCTCTCATCTTCATCGCCACAGCATTCCTCATCAATGTTTGTATTGGAAAATGCATCTCTCATAAGGAGGAACCTTTCCACCTCTTTGTCGTCATCAAACACTTGCCATTGTTTGATATTATCAGGCACCTTTGGCCTATGCTTGAACTCAATTTCATATCTTTTTTTTGGGAATATGGGGATCTTAAAAATCGAAGCCGAGGTGGCCAACGCATCGACAATCTGATTTTTCTCTTTGGGGATAGAAGCTAGGTCACACTCTAAAAAACCTTCGAGGAGGTCTAAAGCCATATTTTTGTACTCTCTCAGTTGAGGGTGTTTGGTCTGATACACACCGTTTACCTGATTTATGATCATCTCAGAATCTCCACACACTGCTATATTTTGCGCACCCAATTATTTCAAAACTTTCAAGCCCAATATTAGTGCTTCATACTCGGTCATGTTGTTAGTGCATTCAAACGCAATCTTGTATGAGCACAACTTTGTATTTTCTTTACGGGGGCTTACCCATACACTGACCCCAGCTCCATCTCTACTGACTGCACCGTCAAAACTCATGTTCCACACCCCATTTACTGGGCTGTCTTTTGGGTCGATGCATTCTATTGTTTCCCGCGTAGTTTTCTTGTCAATTGTTATGATGGTTGTCGACTCTTCCTCTTCAAAATTTAGGTCATTGTAGAATATAAAAGAACCCACCTCGGTGTTGATGGCATATATAGGATGATTGTTTGGCTACGTCTTGTTTCTTACCATGTATTTCAGCAACACTTCTCTGTATAACCTTCTGTCATGGACAAAAACAAGGATGGTGGTGTATGACATATCCATCTGCAAAGTTCCCTTCAACTTCACAACCAACGACATTGATAGTGACATGCCGAACTTTGGGGGTATATTTGCGATGACTACATCCATGACCATGTTCTTAGCGGGGATTTGAGCCAATGACACAAATAAGTCTTTTATAAGGCCCAAACACTTGAATTTCCTCGAATCAAAGGAGAAAATTTCTTTGTATGGCTTGGTGACATCCAAACCCAGTTCATCCATGATCACCTTTGGCATGAGGTTGTGCGACACACCAGAATCCAGCATGGCATTATGCAGGGTCATGTCATGGACTTTCAGACTGACATAGAACAGAGGGACGTCTTCGGTATCACTTGTCTCTTCAACGTGCAGAGCAAAAAGGATAGCGGGGTGATCATATTGAATATTCAGNTGATACTCTCCCTTTCTAATAAGTTCATTGAATGGGACAAAGATTTTTATTTTGGCCATTTCATGTTAAAAATTGAAAGGGGGACAGGTTTTCTCTACCTTCTTTTCACTTGCCTCCCAGCCTGTCTTAGGATCTTTCTTGGGGACCTCCTCCTTCAACTTAGTTTTCTCTTTCACGTTCTTGGTTGTGTTGTCTGACCCTAGTCGGCTTGTGGAAGGGGTGTCCACCGTAGGCTTCCTTATGGGGTTTGTTTGTTGCGACTCAGTAGGCATGTCTTTGCTCCGAAGGTTTTACTTCTTATGGAACTGCATGATGTCATTTTGATAGCCTTTCCTGAACTCTTATGTCTCCCAAGATGGTGCATCATTTGTTTCAAGTATTACATAATCATCGATCTCTGGCACGAAGTCTTCATTTCTTCTCATATACCGATCATGCTCACTCTTTTGCAAGAACACACATGGGTTTTGGTCATTGCAACAATGCATCTATTCGTCGAACATCTAGTCGAAATACTCATCCATGTAGTTTTTCTGGAAAGGAGGTCTCGTCTACTAGTCACGTTGATCCCTTTTCTCTTTATGTTCCCTCTGTCTGATCTGAGGGATTTGACCCCTTCTGATGTTTTGATTCCCGAGTTGTGGGTCATTATGCTCTCAGGAAACAGGTCTATTTTCCATGGACATTCTCTCCATCAACTTCTCCATGGTCTTCATCATCATGTCAAATTTTTCATCTAAGGAACACGACATCAATGGTTGTGCATCTCCTTGGGGTCTTTTGTCACCTCGGTTGAACCTCAATTTTATTTTTCCCGATGCCATCATGTTTACTTCGACTTCGACAATGTTACTCATTATAGCATCTAGACTCATTGATCTTCTTTCCCTCAATAACAAGGTGAAATCATTGTCGAAGGAATCAACGTACCACAACTGTGCAGCATTGGGGGGTGGCTTGAATTTTGCAGAGATGGAGTTGTACACCTTCAAGAAACGGGCTGAGAATTCCTGCATTGTCTCTTTCAGTGCTTTATTCATATTATTATATTGTTTTATCAGTTGAACAGGTTTTTCTTGTCCCCCTATTTATTTAGGAACGAATCTGCACAAACAACCTCATTTTTGCATCTACGTAGTCCACCTCTTCCAGGTCGATGAAATCATTAAACCAATCTAGGTGCCTCTGAGCAGAAACATTTCCCTCAGTGTCGTAGAGACTAATTCTCTGGCTATAATTCTGAGGCAAGTCATGCAATTGGGCTGGCAGGATGAGGGAAGCGAATTTGGCATCCATAGCCCTAGTAGGATTCAGATTATGAGGGATATTATTTGATACTACGGTTTGGAATTTCTTCAGGTCGAAAACAGTCTTGTCCAAACTTGTTTCTAACTTAGACATGAAGAGAGTTTGCTCAAAGAATGCATCAAACTCAAGGTCATCAATGCTATGTGTGTTGTCTTTGGGCAAGGATAGGCTTCTATCTAGGTAGTAGAACAGGTCTGGTGTTTCTCTCTAGTCTTGCGCAAAATCTTCTTGGGGTCGTACACAGACTCTGTGGGGTTTGGGTCAGGATTTTCTCTAGTATAAATCATCTTTGGAGCCAGGGTTCCTGAAATGAGATACTTTGAGCTAATGGTCTATTTGGGCTGGAGTCTCCAGGGTAAGAGTTTTAGAAGATACAATTTTTTTTCCCTTTCTTACCCTCAAGGGTCAAACTGCAATGTTAGTCATTCTCCGAGGGAAAATCTATTCAATTTCGTCACCAACAGCAGAGCTAGAATGTTAGCACTCTGTAAATCTGTTTGGCTGATAAACAGATGATGAAGGTAACTTTTTCAACCAACTTTGAGAACCGAAACTAGCCTTTCAGATCTGGAGAGGGCTCTCTTGGAAGGCATGGTATCCATGCAGGATATGGCTTTGAAAGTAGTGGCTAGATTTAACACCTTTGATAAAACATGCTCTAGTTATATTGGCGCAAGAAAGTAAGACTTGGGATATGGATTCAATTTGAGGGAATGACAGAGACAAATGACTCAGTGACTGAATTTGAGAGCATAAGGCTAGGCGAGCAACAATCTTCGGTGTAAAACTGTAATGTGTGGTGGGAGAAAAATAGAGGAATTAACTCAGAGAACCGCTGCGGAAAATTCAGAGTTAGCTTTAGAAGAAAATGTTTTGTATAAGTGGCGCGAACAAGGGGCATTGCACAACAAATCCATAGGTTCGAAAATCCATTCCAAAATAGACAGAAAAAGATATGAATAAAGATGACAGGAAGAACATACGCAAAGAAAGAGGCACAATACATATGACTTCTACAACTAGAATATTTTCATCCAGTTACAAGACCTTTACATTAAATTTCAGTCAAAAACTCAAATTACTTACAATAGTTGTGGTCTATCAAATTTTCCAACCAACCTGTCTTACATCAAAAGGATGAAATATATAAACGAGGGCGTCGCTTGGGCTACCCTACTTCCTAACTTATAACCCTAAAACTAGGAAAATTGAGTAGCATGCATTGGAGACTCTTCAAACGGTGCTGCCCAAAAATAGACAATAATCACATTTTTTTACCCATCACCGTCTGCAAATATTCCACGAGGATATGA
>ML778229.1:632692-643898 GCA_009831015.1 Picea engelmannii
TATTTTGAGCTATAAGTTAATTAAAATCACTGAAGAGGGCATTTTGGGCACATTACTTGGAGGAACCTCTCAGTGTAATAGCTCATTGGAATCGGGAGGAGTAACACTACAGGATGGGATGGCTAGAAGTGACTTTCAGTGGCTAGGGAAGCCATAAGGAGAGATGAGGAGATTTTTAGACGTAAAAAGGTTAATTAATTAATTAAAGTGATTTAATTAATTAATTAAATATTAATAAAATGAAAGTCACTTTGGAGGGACAAGGTGAGCCAAAAAGTATAAAAGGAAGGCAAGGGCCTCTACTCATGATTCATGTATGTTTTATCTTTTGATTTCTGGCTTCTAGCTAGTGAGCCCAACATTGGGGGTTTTGAGGGTTTTGACTTAAGAAACCCTAGAGGATGATTCAGTGGTGAAATATTCCACCTAGCTTGTCCAAAGCTTGGTCTCGAAGATGAAATACACTCCCACACCATTCTAGTTCTAGATCTACTCAGTTGCAGGAGGATTCCACATCAGTTTCATGTGCAGATAGAGAGAGGGTGCACCAGTTGGGGTTTCGAGCAAGGAGGGGCACACCATTCATTGAGGAGGGATTTGTCATAGCTGAGGAGAAGGGATTCTTGGAATTCCAAGTAGTGGGTTTCCTTTGCAAGTGTCTTGGCATCATTCTTGGTGGTTTTCCAAAGTCTTTCAGTGGAGGATCGATTTGTATTGAGAGTGGGACGTTTTCCCAAGAGGAGGGCGCACCATTATTTGGAGGGTAGCTAGATCTAAGGATCTAGCCGGTATTTGAGGATCTAAGCACTTGGGTTCTCATTGCAGCATCCTGATATATCATTGTGGAGAGTTTCAGAGCATTTGGAGGCCTCTTTCATCAGGGCCGAATTATCTAGGGCTTTAGTCATCCAGTGGGGCATACCATTCAGTGGGGGATTTTAGATCTACAGAGATTGATAGGGATCTTGGAGATTCGGGCACCTGGGTTGTTCTTACCATCACCCGATCTACTATTTGGCATCTTTTTGGAGGTGATTGGACATCTTTGGCACCAGGGCTGAATTGTTGAGGAGCTTCAGTTATCTAGCAAAGCGTGGCATCTTCCAGCAGTGAGGGGTTTGGCACTTGGCATTGGTCTTCATCTCTTATCCATCCTTTGGAGGCTTATTTTGTATTGTTAGGAGAATTTTGTAGTAGCTCATACTTGTTATCCATTGTCTATCATATTGGCCATCTGTTGAGCATTCCAGATCGGCATCTTCATTGTAGCATGTTTCTCTATTTTATGAATAAAGAAGAATTGAGATGTTTTGGCTTGTCTATATTATTGCATATGGTTGAGGTATGTTCCATGGTTATCTCTTTCTATTATTTTCTACATACACACATATAAACACATCTAAAAGGTAGATCAACAAAGTGTTTGACGAAATACCTCACTCAGAAAAAGTTTTAAAAAGACACCAAAACAATGATGATCATTGCATAATGGCTTGGGTCATTACACCTTGGTCCACAATTAAGACACAATCGACATCATACCCTCTTTCCTGCACAATAAAAAACCTGTAGCCAATCCAGCTTACATCTACATGACCAACAACCTATGATTTACACATACATTAGCATATTTTTCATTAGCCTTTACGACCTTACAAAATGCCTCTTTATAGGATTTACAACAGGAAGAAACCTAAACCTAGAGAAAGAGAAAAATACTTTAATCAAGAACATAAATGACAAAGCAATCACATAGTACATAGAGATTTTACCTTGAAAACCCAAACCGAGAAAACCATCATTCCTTGAGAATTATTCTCTCTTGTTGTCTTATTAAATCTAAATAAAAGATTACATGTCTAACCTTGGTCCACACCTAAGACACAATTGACATCATACCCTCTTTCCTGCACAAGGACAACCCTGTAGCCAATCTAGCTTACATCTACATGACCAACAACCTATGATTTACACATACATTAGCATATTTTTCATTAGCCTTTACGACCTTACAAAACGCCACTTTATAGGATTTACAACAAGAAAAAACCTAAAGAATTGGCACCCAAAAATGATTATAGATCCATGCATATCATTGGCTACAAATCCTTAGATTATGTTATAGTCGACTCCAATTCAGATTACCAGTCGGCCTTCATTTGGTCTCTAGTTAGTCGTCTCACGCCTACACTTCGACCTCTTGTTGGTTTAATTTTTGTCGATATCTTCGACTTTAACTTTACCTGGCTAACTACCTTGACCTTCAACATCTTGTCGATCCACCTCGATCTTCGATCGTCAGTCAATTCACCTCGACTAGAATTTCACTACAAAGAATATAAAAACCCAACACCTCTGGCCATCGAATTCCTCATCCCCGAAATGTGATGCCTCTTCCATGTTGCACTACACCATTCACTTCCACTGTCCTACATGCTGAAATAGTAAAACATTGTTAGCCATTAAATACATAAACATTATAGTATGCATTTATTAGCATAATAAAATATTTCTTAAATAATTTTAAGCGGTCTTGGCAACCCATTCAAGCATAGAGTATGAACTCTAATCTAATACCACTCTCTAACACACCTAACCCCTAACTCTTATTTAAACTAGCAGGGCATCGAATTTTCCTCTTCTTCAATTCAGTTCTTTTCCACCATATGAATCCCATATATGAATTGTGTTCACCAAGAAATTTCCAACGACTGGAATTATGCTCAAAAATAAGTTCTAGATAAAAATTTATATCCTCTCTAAGTCTTTGGGATTTCAATGGACAATTCCACCTCATCTCCATGTGGAATCCACGTGACTCCCAATCACTCATGCTCTCCTACGTGGTACTGACGGTATACCTGGCTTGGCACCATCCACCTATCCCATCAGGCTCTCTAGATCAATGGATCTGATCACTTGGGCCTTTCCTCATCATCTTCAGGGTTCTCCTTCCATGAGGTTATAGATCACCCCAATTACCAAGATCTAACAGACTCTTCTCCAGATCCAACGATTGTCAAACCCTGAATTCCAATGGATATGATCATGTCTGTGTCTCTAATATGTATGGCGATTAATGCTCATTCCTTAAACCTATTTTAGGGTGAACATGTGGGACCTACAACTATTTTTTCTCCCTGCATGCTCTTTGATATATGAATAGGGTTCCACAAAATATCTTCAGATAGGTCAACGATTCACAAACATTTTCATCATCGACATCTCTCTTGAGCCTATCACTCAAATCGTCAACCATCTATGTTGCAACGATGAAATGGATGATATCAACTATCTAAACCCCATCGAGGTTGCTTCTGATAGATCTACAATATTTACTTTTCTCAAGGTCTTCTACGTCATCAGGCCTTCATTCAAACCTCACCATTTGAACATCTTGTCAGCTCCATCCTTCAACAAATGGTTGAGATATGTCATCGCGCCAAATCAACGACTAAGGTTTCTAATGAAATAACATAAGGGCCCTCTCTATCAACTGGATCTAATCTCATCCTGAGTGATCATAATCTAACACGTGTCATCCCAAGGACACGCTAACTTCCATGTTGACACACCACATCATCATGACATCATCCCTCCCTTTTTTTCACTCACCAAGTGAACTAGAGGGACTCCCGACGAACCGATAGCTAATGACGAATATGGGTTTTCGTAGTTGTGTCACTCCATGCAAGTCCCAACACTCGACCACTCCCAACAATTATTCCTTCTCCAATGAAGTTTCAGGGTCTACTTGTCATACCATATCAATGACCACGAGTTATTCCAACTCAAACCTAGGTATTTCTTAGGATAACAGTCCAATTTGGGACTTAGTTGATTTGGAGACTCCAACAAACTGATCTTCTAAGGTTTACCGGGTCTTTGAGTACCTGAAAACCACTTTGAGACCAACTAAAGCTTTCTTGTTTCCTTGAGAAAAAAGTTTTCATATCTTGCAAGCCTTCCATATAAGATAGGTGATAATTTTAACAAGATTGAGGCTCTTTGAATGGCACAAAGACCTCTCCCATGCACAAGAGTATTTCCTCTGCTAACCTCGAGTGAATATTTTGTCCATGTCTTGCAATATTTCCTCCACAATTGAAAGATCCTAGGGGATATAAACTACCCATACTTTTCTTGTTTTCATGAGTTAACAGGTTAGGCAGTGAAAAAAAACAAACATATTCCATTTTACTTGGGAGTTCAATTCATTTTTACATACATTCATAATTCCAATGTAAATTAGAAAATCACATGTTTGCATCATTAACATGCATCAAACAAGTCAAGTTATACACTTATCTATTTAGGGAAATTATCAGTAGCCAATTGACTCAGCGAGGACACCTTTCCTCCCAACCTTAGGATATGTTGCAGAGTGCCTTCCTACAACATGCCACACCCGTGCAAAGACATGATATCACAAGGGGAATGATTCAATTCGTTCTCCAAATTATAATGAACTAGGAAGGTTAATATCCTTCCTCCACTAGAAACAACAGGAGTTTCCCCCTTCCCATTGAGCTCAGGACTTGCATAGGTTTATAAAGTACCCTCCCAATTGGATTTCCTCTGCACAGGGAGTCTCTTCTTTGCTATACAATCCCTCGATGACCTCCCTTACCAGTGTCAGTTTCTCTCCAATGAGTATCAAGTTGCAATACTCTATAGCTCTAGTCTGGATTCAAGTCTTCTCTGTTCCATGGTGATCATTAATCCTTTAGAAAATATTCCTATTTTCATCAAGAAAATCTTTCCAATTTCTATTATATTTCAGATCTGAGTAGGTGAACACCTATGTTCATCACACCATCTATTCATGACTCTGCTACTCACTTTCTCCCTCTATCTACTTCTACGAGTCAATCCTCCTCGCATTCTCTTATACTATTTTCTGTATCTCCCTCTTCTTCTATCCCTCTACCTATTATGTTCCTTCTTATGCATCTAGTGGTGATTTTAGACCTTTGGCCTCTCTTCCACCAATCCCCTCGAGGTTCCTATGACTTCTTCCAGATGTGACCTACTATCAAGGGTCCAAATTATTGAAGGGGAAAATGCATGGGTGTCTTGTCTTATTTGTCAGGTTATTAAGTTCACCCTTTGTGTTTGCACCCAATTCGTCACTTGGTGAGCAAATAAAGAGTGCTTACATGCCCAGTTGGGCTCTGCTGGACATGACAACTATAAAGTAAAAGGTTAGAGAGAGAAGCAATTAAGTTATAAAAAAAAATCAAACTAAAACAAATTAAAACTATGAGCATATGGAAAAATGAAAAATAAATGCAAATGGACCAATATCACCAATGTATAAGCTGATCTTATTGATGAAATCCAAAGACACAATGAAGAAAGGGGACTTGGGTCCCTTCTTTCTCCAATGGAAGGCTCTTGAGGTGCTCAACAGTTTTCTCTCCTTACAATGAAAAGATGAACATGTGGGTGAAAGAACTCCAAGCTTATTCACTCAAGAGAGGGTTGAATAGCTCTATGAAATGCAGCTTATAATGTTTACTGCCAAAGAATGAGTCCTTAGCAATCTCAACAGCATAACAATACAAAGAATTCCTTGAGAAAATGGTGGTTATTCATGGATTTTTATAGCCTAGCATTGGGTCATTATGTAACCTCTTTTGAATGTGAAAAGGGGCTCTTTAGGGCACAATTAGGTCTTTGACCAGCCCACCATGAGGATTGAGCTCGGATTTGGTGTCAAATCGACTTGGGAGCTGATCCATTAGTGGTTGGGAGGCCGACAAATTTCAATAAATGTGTCGTTTAGTAGGCGCGCAGGTTTTTCGCCCAACAGTCGCACCTCGTGTGCGCAGGCGCGCATTATACGTTGTTGTTACGCGCATACGCGCGCGCACCCAGGTTCTGTAAAGCGCCCTTCAATTTTTTGTCATTTTGTATAGTTTTTGACCCTTTTGCCATGCTGTGGAATTAATCCTGCCATGAATGACTTCAGTTCTGTTTTTGACGATGCGGAGTTCTTGTCGCCATGTGTGGATGAAATTTTAGTGATAACAGATGCCCCCTGATGGATGAGGTTAGGAGCATACGTATACCCAAAATTCATCAATGTTTCTTTTACTGAGAATGATGTTGTAAGGGAGAGCAAGAGTGGGACTGTGTAGAGCAATCCGTTGGAGAAGAAAGGAACCTGTAGAACCCGACCTTCTACAAGGTGCGTATCAATATACAACTGTGTACAAATGAGGCGGGCATGCCCCATGCTCATGTGATGTAACTCTGAAAAAAAGATGACGGAAAATGTTGACGTAGACAACTGCAGCGCCCTCGGGGGCGGTAATGATAAAGGCAGAAGACAATTCTGCAAAGGAACATACTCTGAACCATAGGTAATGGTCGCGGAAATAAACAGCGACTGTGATGTGGGCATTGATGGCCCGACCAAGTTCAGAGGTCTTCGGCAACTGATAATAATAAAAACTGCAATAGTCGCAAAGTAAGACCCACCGCAACATGAGAAAGTGTTGGCATCGAATGTTATGGGGGTCAACGACATCAGGGAGCAATGGTGTTTCCACCTATGCCGTCCGAGATCGCTCAAAAAATGAGAATCAAGATACTGTCGCCCTTTTGGAAAAGTGTGTTGATGTCGACAAAAGGAGGACGCGACTTCCAGAAGCAAAGGGCTCCATGGAATCTACTGAGGTGAGGAAATGGCAGAGGTACATGGACGAAGTCAAGAAGTGGGAAGACTCAAGACTTCCCTTGGTTGGAGGATGCATGATATATGGCATGGCCGCAACCGTTTTGACAAGATCAAGTGTCAGGGGGACGACAAGATCAGGGATAAGTTGTGCCAGAGGTGGGACAAGGTGAACAAATTCAGAGGATAAAGGTAAGTGACCTGGGTAGTACTCTCAAGATATGGACGATGCCGACAAGGGAAAATGAGAAGTAATGCTCCAACCAAGGGTGACATGGGTTGTGTGTGGCCAAAAGGAAAGTAGGTCGCCAACAGTGACGACAAAAGTAAATGACAGGTAAATAAAAGGCGTTTCTACAAGAAATAATGAATAATTTGGGGGAAAATGTACAAATACAGAAACGAGTGCCCCAGTGTGAAATGAGTGCCCCAAGTAGGGAAAAAATCTCTTGGAAAACTGATGAAGGGTGGGGGCCTTATTGGTGAGTTTCTATATGAGGTAGGTGAAATGAAGATAGGTTCGTAGATGGGCAAACTGATGGTGGATGAGATGGTGGGTTCGTCATCCTACGGAGGTGTAGGTAAAAAGAACATAACCATAAAGTGATGATCTAGGAGTCCGCATGGGAGGCTAGCAAATTGAGGAGAAGAAGTATGTGGTTGATGTGCAACATGATGAAAGACTACCGGGACTCCCATCCCTAAAGAGTAATGAAGAACAGCATGAGTGTCAGAAAGTGCAAAAAGGTGCTATGAAGGAGACAACTCATGTGGGTAAGAATGCTACCGGATAACAGTATTGATGATGCAAATGGAGGTGTGAGTACTGCAGAGCTGGGAATGGGTATCCTAAAGGCCAATATCAGAGGGTGTGACTAGAAGTGTAAAATGCAATACAGCGGGAGAGACTACATGCCAGTGCTGAGTATATACTTGAAGGAATGATGTGAAGAGATGATGACCAAGTACTTCCACATAGAACAATCAAATACCCAAAGAGAACAATATCTGAAGAGAATAACAAATATGAACATGTATTAGATAAATGTGACAATGCGCGTGCGTACCTGGCCATGATATGAAAAAAGGGCGCCCCGGGGGCTCAGGATGAAAAGTGGCCCAGGGACAGCCATGATGTAGGTGGCGGGATGCTGATCCCGTGGCTGAAGACGGTTCGAAAAATGGATGTCGTGGGCTCTCGGAATGGTGAGTGGAAGTTTGGCAAAAGGCCTATATATAGCTGTAGGGCCCACATTGCCACCTCATTTGTACCTGCTGCTACAATGAGTTTTCGAGCAAATTCAGAGGAGATTGAGTGATTCTGGGAGTACGAGGTATCCGATCGACGGTGTGCGAGTTTCAGGTTAGTGGTCTGATCATCCTGCGTAGAAATAGGTTTTCAATTTTTGGGCAGGGTAGGTATGGGGGGGTCGTATAGGGGTTTTGAGGGATTTTTTGTAGGATGTGGGCCCGCATGCGTGGGCGACTCAGTCGAAGGCGCGCATACGTGCGCGCCTGTACACTGCATAAGCGTGCCCTAGGGGCGCGTCTGTGAGGTATACAGGCGCGCATGAGTGTGCGTCTGTGGGGTGAACAGGCGCGCTCCAGAGCGCGCTTGTGGGTTTGACAGGCATTCCCTAACGCGCGCCTGTATTGTGAACAGGCGCGCTCACGAGCGTGCCTGTGGGAAAAATAGGCGCGTGTATGTGCGTGCCTATATAGTGAACAAGTGTGCATGTAGGTGCGCCTATGGGTGGTAAAACCGTGCTTTTGAGGCAAGGTTTCAGGGTAAAAAAAATAACCTTTTTGATGTATTGGATGTTGCATAAGATAATATAGGACTATGTGTTGTGTGCAGGTAGTGAGCAGTGATCATGGATGTGCGGTGGCGTGAGCGAGACTGGTCACAGTTGCGGGATGCTGTGGCCAATGCACCACCGGTAGTTCGAGCGGCTTTAGCAACCAGTGGGTTGCTAAAGTTTTTTGAGTGCCCGTTGATACGGGCGCAGGAGTATTTACTCCAGTTCCTGCTCCAGATGTGGAGCCCCAATCAACACTGCTTCCTCGTGCGAGGAGAGAAGATCCCCTTCACTGCGGTGGAGGATATATACTTTTTGACTGGGCTCCCCTTCCGGGGAACACCGTTGCCGGCAGAGCCTGTGCTACCGAGGGACACTCATCTGCATACTATCGTCGAGCGATATTGCTCAGGCGAGCGCTACATGGCTGGGACGGCAGTGAGTATCAGTGGGATATATGCCATGTTGCATCATTGCATAGAAGCAATGATTATTCTAGTGTACGGGTCACTGGCGACCCACTGGATCAGTGGTGGGGAGCTGTTCTTGATGGAGAGGGTCGTGGCGGGCCGTGAGCGGTTCACCTGGGGTCTGACCCTGCATGCGTGGATGATCGCACAGCTGGATCGTTGTCGGTCCATAGGCACTGGGGAGTTTGCTTTTGGCTCCATCCTGGTAGCCTATTTCTTGGAGAGGGTGTCGATGCTGCACCCGAGGGTGCTATTGGAGGCACCGGGGGCACGAGAGCCGCGCTTGAGGCGGTGGTCTGCGATTTTGGTTCGCCACGGTGGTGGCGAAGGCGAACACTATTTTACTGCGCAGGAGGCGCAGATATGGCGGCAGATGCCACATGTTATACTGCAGTACCCCTATGCTGGGGTTGACTTCCGGGGGGACCCGGACATGGTGTTACCTCCTGGGGAGGTGTTCGACCATCAAGGTATGTTGAGTTTTGCATGTTTGGATTTATGCTGTGATTTTGATACACCAGTTCATATGTATCATGTATAGACACTGATATGATCTGTTGTTGCTTGTTTTATGCATGTGCAGATTTGGCACCTCGTGGGGGTGAGGTGGAGTTATATCGAGCGTCGGTGCAGCGAGAGCCGGGGAGACCTCCATGTGGAGAGAGGCACGGACAGGATGAGCCTGCAGGGCGACCTACAGAGCCTGAGAGACCGGCGAGGAGGCACCGATATGATGACCCTGGTGTGGGGCCATCACATGCTCCACCGGCGGCAGCCGGAGTAGAGTTGGATGATTTACACCGTCGTTTTGAGGTGGTGTTGCAGGACGTGCCTGAGGGCATGTGGATCCGCATCCAGGATGAGGGGTTCCTGGAACAGTGTATAGGGTTACTGCCACCATGGCAAGGCCTAGTGCAACGAGCAACTGTGTCTGCTGCGATGATGAGTGGACACCTGCCTCCGGGGCAGGAGGTTCCTGCAGGTGCTCCACCACTACCACCTAGGGCAGGTGGGGATGGGCCAGCACCTCCTCCTGAGGGAGGAGAAGATGGGGGTGAGATAGAGGAACCTTGATGTATGATGTATTTGGTATACCTTTTTGATAGGCTGGTGAGCCATTTTTTGTACCGTGATGTGGCACTGGCCTGCGGGCATATGTATTTTTGTTGTATGTAAACATTTGGGTGGCTTGAGGGGCCCACATATATATATATGAGTATACATGTTTTTGAGATCCAAATGTGGTTTACATGTGTTTTGTATTGATGATGATGATTTCTATTCTATCTATATGTTGTGACAGGATGTATGAGATGTTTATGTATGTGTAGCTTGATGTGATATATGCCAATCTAGCACCATGTTAGCTATTTGATCTGTTGTTTGATTCAATTCTCTTGGAATATGTGTAAATGTAATGGAATCAAAATGTCGAGATAATAACCTAACCTGCAGGTATTTGCGAAAGAGGCATGGATCGCGTACACGGTAAACATTGTTGAGTTGGAGAACGACCAGTTGAGAGTCGAGGAAAACGCTAAGGTGACGAATATGATGATACTGGGCGTCAGTCAAGAGACCAATGACAGCAGTGTATTCGGCTTGGTTATTGGTTGCTGGTCCTAAACAGATGCCGCTGGAATGTAGCATTTCATGTGAAGGGGTGTAGAGAGCCCAAGCAGCCAAAGCGAGATTTTGTGTCCAACAGCTGGCGTCGTCGGTGTAGCCAATGTGGTAAGCTGGTGGAGAAGTCATCTGTCAATAGCACAAAGGATAGTTTAGATGAGGGAAAAAAGATTAAAAAACGCTAGAAAAGAAAATAACCTAAAGTAGCATGACTATGTTTAAGCATAAAATTTCTTGAGGTATAACCCATTGACAGGTTCTTTGAGCGAGAGGCCTTCGGGGGAGGCCAGGATGTATGCACCTTTGGTGAGGCAATGTTGGATGATGTAAGGGCCATGCCAAAGTGATTCGAATTTTCCGTGGCCAAAGGTATCATGAGCGATATCATAGGCTAGGACAAGGTCGCCTTCACGAAATGATCGAAGGTTGACATGGCTGTTTGCACTCTTCTTGTCGCTGTGTGAGCAAAAAGTGAGTGCTTACATACCTAATTGGGCTCTCCTAGGCATGACAGCTGTAAGGTAAAAGGTTAGAAAGAAAACAATAAAACTATTAACAAGAATTAAACAAAAACTAAATAAAACTATGAGCATAGGAACAAAAATAAAAGCAAATGAAAATGGACCAAT
>ML778229.1:662275-739793 GCA_009831015.1 Picea engelmannii
TGCAAAAGTGACTTTTGTGTGTGAGTGAAAGTGTACCAAATTTTAGTTATTTAGATGTCACCTTGCAACATGTGGACATCGCTTGGTCCTTTACAAGAGTTTGATTACCTAAATAAGCTAGATGTCATTGGTACAACCTTGCGTAATTTTAAAAGCCCTAGGAAACTAGCATGTGGACATTGTGGTCCGTTACTATCCTTTATCTCCCTATGTGTGAGTTAATCTAGAAAAGCATGAAACTAGCCTAGATTGAACATTTGGGCATGTGTGGGCCCGTTACCAACTTTTAAACTCTCTTAGTTTTTTGATCTAAGAAAGCAGAAAATCAAACACTATTCTAGCTTTGTTGACATGTGGGCATGTATTGGACCCGTTACAAGAATGTGTTTGAGAAAATGAAACTAAGAGGGGTCTCGAGAGAGCCGTTGTCCTCTCCTAAAAGTTTTTGAAATTTTTGTTTAAGGGAGATGAGATCGTTTTCGCAATCCTTTTCTGGTTCTCAAGATCGCTTGATGGCACAAGAGAAGAGCATACTCAAGATGTGTACTTGCCATTTCTAGTCCCAAAATGTGAGTTTATAGATGTGATTAAGATTGATGTTTCAACTTAGATTTATAAACCAAAGCAAGCCATCCATGTGGCAAAAAGAAAAATAAGGGAAAATGATTTTTATCCACCTAAGTGCCTATGTTTGTTTGATTATCCCCTTTATAAGTTGAGGGGTCTAAGTGGTGCAGTATTCAGAGCATGCATATCATCATTCTTAAGAAGGAAAATAATTTTCCCCACATCCAAGACCTTACAATGCAAACTTTAGTGCAGAGGCGCGGCCTCCAGTGTGGACAGAGGCGCGTATGGCACCTGCGCGCTGACAGAATTAAAAGAAAAAGCGCCTGCGCGCAAGAAGAAACTGTGGCGAATGCGCGCGCGCACACGATGTGTGCCTGTGGGGTGCAATAACCGCGTGCCTGTAGAAAACAGCCGAGAATAAAAATCCGGATGGATTTCTCTCCAATTTCTGGTGAATTGACTGGTTAGCAGGTCGGCAGAGGCCGGTTTGTGAACCTGCAAGTTAATGAAATAAAAAGGAAAGCAAAATGAACCCAAATGAGGGAGGAATTGATACCTTCTCCCCAGTATGGTCGCCAATCTGTTTGCACCCAATTCGTCACTTGGTGAGCAAATAATGATTGCTTACATGCCCAGTTGGGCTCTGCTGGACATGACAGCTGTAAAGTAAAAGGTTAGAGAGAGAAACAACTAAGTTATAAACAAAAATCAAACTAAAACAAATTAAAACTATGAGCATATGGAAAAATGAAAAATAAATGCAAATGGACCAATATCACCAATGTATAAGCTGATCTTATTGATGAAATCCAAAGACACAATGAAGAAAGGGGACTTGGGTCCCTTCTTTCTCCAATGGAAGGCTCTTGAGGCCCTCAACAGTTTGCTCTCCTTACAATGAAAAGATGAACATGTGGGTGAAAGAACTCCAAGCTTATTCACTCAAGAGAGGGGTGAATAGCTCTATGAAATGCAGCTTATAATGTTGATTGCCAAAGAATGAGTCCTTAGCAATCTCAGCAGCATAACAATACAAAGAATTCCTTGAGAAAATGGTGGTTATTCATGGCTTTTTATAGCCTAGCATTGGGTCATTATGTAACCTATTTTGAATGTGAAAAGGGGCTCTTTAGGGCACAATTAGGTCTTTGACCAGACCACCATGAGGATTGAGCTCGGATTTGGTGTCAAATCGACTTGGGAGCTGATCCATTAGTGGTTGGGAGGCCGACCAATTTCAATAAATGCGTCGTTCAACAGGCGCGCGGGTTTTTCGCACAATAGCCGCACCTCATGCACGCAGGCGCGCGGGTTTTTCGCACAACAGCCACACCTCATGCACGCAGACGCGCATTATACATTGCTCTTACGCGCATACGTGCACGCACCCAGGTTCTGTAAAGCGCCCTTCAATTTTTGGTCATTTTGTATAGTTTTTTACCCTTTTGCCATGCTGTGGAATTAATCCTGCCATGAACGACTTCAGTTCTGTTTTTGACGATGCGGAGTTCTTGTCGCCATGTGCGGACGAAATTTCAGTGATAACACTTTGTATTCATCAAGAGATCAAGATTGTCATCAATTATTAATTGATCTAACCACCAATACTAACTTCGTTAATTGGTCATGTGGCTCCACGCAACCTGGGTACACTAGTAGGTGTGTATTTATGCCTTGCAGGCATATGTTGGCTTTCTAATAAAGCTTCCTATTTTATTCACTGAAAACATCTCGGCTCCACTTGACCAACCCACTTCATCAATTCCTACTTGTGCATCATGGTCAATATTTTCAAGGATTTTCCATCTCAGTCAGTTTTCTAGTGTTTCTCATTAATCAAAACATAATTACAAGCTTCATAATCACATTATATGAAATCTTAGAATAATTACAATCATGGGGGAAAACAGGGTGTTACAAATTCACCCCCCTCTCAATATAAGTGTGTCAACATGAACATCATCCTCTTTCCTTTTTCCATAATTTCATACTAATTCTATTTTTTCATCTACAAGAAAATGTCATTTTACTAACCCCTACTTACGAAACAAACCCCACATAGGTATGTGCTCCAATTTTTACATGCCTATAATTAAAGCAATGTTAGGACATGAATAAAACATTTATATGTGGAGAAAATGACATTTAAACATGGATAAATAAATGTAATCTTAAACCATTTTTAGAATGATGATTGTGATGATAATGTGAAATCACCAAGTCCATCATGATTATCCATTCCAATCTACTAAATCCTAATTCACTTCAAGGTTAAATAAAGAAATGTTCTAAAACATGGTGAATTTAGAACTTGTTCTCTAAAATGAATTCCTTAATTACTAAAATGTCATTTTCTATTAGTTGTTGATTATATTTAACTAATACAACATTTAAAAGCATGGATGTATCAATGCTAGGTCTTTTTTTGCAGTTACACCAAATTTTGAGGCCAAAAATGACACAAAGTATTTTGTCGAAATTAAAGTTGTAATGAATTAATTTTTTGACCCTAAATGTAGTAGTGCAGTTTCATACCTTTTATAATCCCTTAAGTTCAAATTGCCTTATTGACATGGATATTTCGTAATGCATGTTTTCCTACTTGTGAGCTTAGGAATCCAATTCTATTAGTTGTGTTGAATTTGTAGACTCCAAAAACATATAGGAAACCTCATTTGGAGATCCACAAATTAATTCAGTTGGACACCTAAAATACATGTGGAAGGGCCTCAGAGGAAAATTTCTAGGTTTCATTCAAAGTGGTGCTTCACTAAAATTAAAATAAAAAATTATGCATGTCCTTCATCCTTGCTATATAATGTTTTATGTGGGTTTTTGAGGTTACTAAGACCCTCATGTGTGACACTGAATTTAATCAATGAAGGTGGACCCCAAGTGCCAAACACATTAATGAGGAAAACTTGGCTAGGTCCACCATTTCACTCTGAAACTCACAAGAATGCCTTTAAATGATTAGGTGTGACTATACTAATTAAACAAGGTAAGAGGACATGATTAAGCATTTCAACCATCACTTTTCCTCTCACATTATGTCTAAATTTCCATGCTTGGCCACTTGCGGTTCAAGTGCCAATTCACTCTCATTAGACATAATCTTGTGTGAGGTCTTAGAATGGTATTATAATTTTAGAAAGAGTAAGACATTAATATTATGGGCTTCAAAACTCATTGGAATTACCTATTTCCACCCATCATGCTGCCTTGTGTCACATGCACATAAAACCCCCTTATGCACCCTCATTGGGACTTGGCATCCATCAATCTAGGTTTGCATCCATGTGGATCATTAGAATGCCTTACAACATTGTGAAAATGCAAATTGATGTCATTAAGATTCTTCTTTATTATACATGTCTTCTTCACAAATCATTTCACATACACACACTTGTTAGTGTTCACACATTAATGCACTTGTTTTTATACATGTCACCATTGCATGCTGGTGTTCTCATGGGATTTGCAATGACGTGGTTACTTTGTGTCACTAATATCATGACAATGTTATGTAAGCACCAAATTAAATCTCTTCAATCAAATCAATCAATAGGATAAAACCATAAGCACATGGTGCATTTAATATGAGGAACATGAAAAAGAAAAGCCTTGAAAAGTAAATCAAATTCATGATGGAACTTGATGCAAACTAACATGGCCACATTCAAAAGCGTGAAATTTATGCACACCTCTATTCAAGCATTTAAACCAACAACACACACTCATCAATCAAGCACAAGATTACATAGTCAAGGGAGAGTAGAGTCTATTTGACAAGGTTCATGAAATTTTTTAGGGGAGTTCCCAAGTCTAAATACTTGGGGTTGAATCAATATAATCAATCACCACATCTAACAAACCCCATGCAATGAAGAAACATGCATACTAGGATTTGAACTTAGATCATTCTCATAACAAATACTCCAATTTATCTCTAAAACATAACATAATGAACCAAATACACATTATTTTTATTAATAAAATCATATTCACACAAACAAAATAGTCAACTAAAAAAATAAAACTAAAATAAATCATTATTCATCCCAAAACACAAAATCCAAACAATAATCACACTACTCACATTATTACATATCTTAACTACTCACACTAATACGTATCTTACATATGTTTAATACAAAATTATAACTATAATTTTTTCAAATTAAACATATACCTAATTCATTATTTCACTACACATATACCTAATTCATTATTTCATTCTAACTTTTTCTTAAAAGAACCACACACATTTGAGTCATGTATTGTCTTATGCTACTTTTGAAGTCATGATAGCTCATTGCTTTGTATTGAATAGAAACAATAGCTTGAGATTCAATATACATAATTATTCTTTTTAATATACATCTATTCTATGTTCTCAATATTTAATATATTTATTATTTGTAAATCATGCATCATTTTTGTGAAAGGATCAAGTTACCATACTTTACATATGGATACTTAAATATCAATCTACAATACAAAGTTATAACTAACTTTTTCACATGAGCCATGCCTAATTAATTATTTCATTCTAACTTTTCGTTAGAAGAACAACACACATTTGAGTCATGTATTGTCTTATGCTACTTTTGAGGTACATTTGTGTCATGTATTGTCTTATGTTGCTTTTTCTTTTGAGGTACATTTGAGTCATTTATTGTCTTATGCTGCTTTTGAGGTCATGATAACTCATTGCTTTGTAATGAATAAAAACAATAGCTTGAGTTTTAATATACATCATCATTCTTTAGTGTGATATTTTATAGATTTATTATTTGTTTATATATTATAAAATAAAATTCATTGTCACCGTATTATTACAACGAGAATCATGCACCATTTTTTTTTGAAAGGTCCAAATGACTATACTTCACATATTTATCATTATCATTGTAACTTTGTAACTTTGATTATAGTGCAATATTTTATGCAAAATGATTTTTAAAATAAACGAGATGAGTAAAAAAGTTTTGTTTATTCTGAGTTTAATTGAAGATATAAAATAAAATATATTTGTTACTATCCAACAAAATAAATCACCATCAATTATATAAAACAATTTTCTTGACAAACAAAAATACAATTAATTCCTCTTTATGATTTGAAATATTTTGTTTACTCACATAAAACCTACTTACTAATGAACTTTGAAACTATAATAAATCCTTAAACTACAAATCCTAAGACTATAAGAAAATAAATAAGAAAGGCCGATTTTGGTTTGCTAAATCTTCCATAATATAAATCCTCATAATATAAGAAAATAAATGTGAGGCGGATTTTGGTACGCTGAATCTTCCAGATTATTGTTGAAATATAATTGTGTTCACGATAGAGGTAGCAGGGAACTCAAAAGGCATTGACATACATCTTGGATATCTCGATAACTACAATAATTGGATCATGTCTCTATTAATCTTTTGAAATCCTTTCAAGTAAATAGATTGTACAAATTGTTGTCTTCTAACAAGAAAATTTAGGAACGTTAAAAATGGTGGTAAATAAAGTGTTAATGTTTGAACAACATCGGGAAGACATTCTTTCATGTCATATATATATATATATATATATATATATATATATATGACATGATATTTATAACATAAGATATAAATATATATAATAAATAAGTAGTTATTTATTATCCAAGGAAGACGTCCTTTCATGGATGGTCACCATATGTTCTCTATATATGTCACATATCATATTATCTTATATAGAAAAATCAACATGGTATGAGAGCAGGATTGAGATTGACTTCCTCATGGGAGGGCCAAGGAAAATAAGAGAGATAGATTACGTTTTGTGTGAAGATTTTTAACATCATGAAGATCATATCTGATTGCTACAATACAGACTAAGTCTTTTCCAAAACTTGTTTTGAGCCTCGACTTCCAGTTGTGGATTAGATTCAACTGTTAAAGGGTATCAAGCAAGACTACCATTGGCTCTCATGTTGAACATCACTACCAGGTTGAATGTTCTTCCAAGAACATTTTTTATTACAAATTTCCATTGGATAATAATGGAAGTTGTTGTTAAAAAGTCTAAATTTGCGTGCGTATAATTTATTTGTAGCTTCCCCCAGGGGGCATCTCAATTCGCAAGTGTCATGATATGAAGTTTTATGTTCGATGAGGTTTCGAGTTCAAATCCCCCTGACTTACCCATCCCTGAAGAGGCATACGTATGGCATTTGGAGGTTGTAGTGGTAGCGATCATAATCGACCTCATGTCACACGAGTACGAGAACTCCCAGTTGTCGATTCCGCCAAATACAAAAAAAAGAAAAAAAAAATATTCGCCACCAACCCAAATAATAAACAAAATATTTGTATTTGTTGAGTAACCGAAAAGCCATCCTAAAACTGTCTCCAAGAGTAAATCGAACATGGGATACCAATTAAGCTCCAAATTGAACCCATTGGGTGATGTTGGGAATGCCCTCGTTGACAACAAACATCATGTACTATCCAGGCGGTGCAACCACTCTGCTCGGAGGAGCCATTACCGACAATGAGTAAACATTCATGGAGTTGGGGAGGAGGGCTGGCATGGAAGCTGCGAGGGTGACCAATCTCTGGTTCATGGAATAACTATCTATGGTGAATGGTGAAGAGTAGATGCTCGCTTGGATAATGTTGGCGGAGGTCAGATTAGCATGCACAGAGAAAGCCACCCTGAAGGAGGCACCGTAGTAGATGGAAGTGGAGGAAACAAAGGTTATCTGAAAGCAGAAGATGGCATAAAAAGACTCCAGATAGTAAGGGTTGTAGCTTTTCAGTTGGAACTCTATTGGGAAAGGCGTTTCGGTGAAAACGTAGCCAAAGTGGACATTGGAGCCACCGAAGACAAGTCTTCCATCAGTGAATAGACTTGCAGTGGAGTGGTACAGTCTAGGGATGGTGGTGTTTGCGAGGTTAAAGAAACGGGCATCGGGTTGGTAGAGTAAAGGGGAGAAAATGAGAGTGTTGACTATGTCCCACCCAACGACGCCTTTTTGGGCATCGTTGATGATGATCACTTCTCTGTTGGGGAGGAGGAGCATGCTGCCCATGGTCCTGGGCCCTGTCATGTTCTCCATGCTCCAGACAAGATTGGGGTCTGTTATCACCATTCTTTAGAAGTTTTTAAGGGTTGTCATTAGCGTGTGGAACAATGATGATGTATTTAAAATGCAAGTGAAAGGCGTCTTGTCATTGAAATGTATGTATGCTACCACCATGCTTGTCTTGGACAAGAGCTTCCCCTGGTTAAAAATACTCTCAATTTCAGACATGTTTCATCTGTTTGGATTGCATTTTCTATACAGATTGCACATAGAGGGGAGTGAGGGAACGAAGCTTGGAATGGTTGTGTATGTTTCTTTTGGAAGCCTTGTTGTTCTTGCAAAATCTCAAACTCATTAGATAGTTCTTGGGTTGAAGGCGAGTGGATATCCCTTCATATGGGTCATTTGTGCATCTAATTCCAATGGGTCATATATTGTAGGATGAGATCATGAGGCATAATTCCAAGAATCCTCATTTGTTTAATTGGGATAGGTTTGTGTTGAGCTAGACATGGGTGCATGTGAAAAATTTCTCTCACATTTGGTGAGATCAACACAAGTATTTGGTGTGGACTGATCAAGATGGACCTGGGAAGCAATGACAAACCCTCTTAGTCGAGATCACATGAAGCTTGTGTCAATGTGTTGATGTTTGAGGCAACATCATGATACATTCTCACCAGAGGGTCATGTGTGGAATAGTAGGGGGGAATGTAGACTTCATCATGATGTGCCTTAGATGGTCAAATGAAGGAACCAAGACATTGGTTTCACGAGGAAACCTTGATATGTCTTGGGGGACATTGGTTCCATCAGGGAATCTTGATGTTTCCTAGAGGTGTTTGAGGCAACATCATGAGACATTCTCCCCGGAGGGTCCTATGTGGACTAGTAGGGGGGAATGTAAGCTTCATCCTAGCATGCCTCATATGGTCAGATGAAGGAACCAAGAAATTGGTTTGACGAGGAAACCTCGATAAGTTTTGAGAGACATTGATTCCATGAGGGAACCTCAATATGTCTTAGACATTGTTTTCATGAGGAAACCTCTATATGAAAAATATGGTCCAAGATGACCTAGCTTAATCGACCCCAAGGGACTAGCCACCCCTTGTAGGATGAGCTAGCTCAAGTGTTGTGTATATCAACTACATCCCTGGTCAGAGACAGATTGAGGTGAGTAGAGATGTTACCTTTGAGGAGGAGGTAGCCTTCAGAAGATCTAGAGTATCTCACATGGAGATTGATAGTAAGAGACATAAAGAGATGGTGCCTTCTCCCCCTCACCCTACAACAGTTCACAGGGAGACAATTGAGCCTATTGATCCAATTGATGTCGTTGATCATGTGGATCTAGTTGATGTTCCCAAAGATATTCCAATAGGTTAGAATATACCTGCATGGGCTCATCGGACTTTGTAGGAGGCAGAAGGACATGCAACTCTTCGTGGTACCTTCTGAGAGAGAAAGAGACCTTAGAGATATTCTTTCTATGCCACAACTATGAGCCACATCATTGATTTTGAGCCTTCATGTTATGAGGACGCATCTAGTTAGCCAGTATGGAGAGATGTCATGATGGAGGAGTATCAATAAGAATGATGTGTGGGATATTGTTCCAAGACCCGAGGGGAGGTCTGTAGTGACTTCCAAGTGGATCTATAATATCAAACACACAACTGACAGGAGCATCAAGAAGCACAAAGGAATATTTTTTGCTAGAGGATTCTCTCAGGTGGAGGGAATATATTATGAGGAGACATTTGCTCATGTTGGTCGATACACTTCTATTCGGACAATTATTTCCCTTACAACATCCATGGGTTAGAGACTACATCAGATGGATGTGAAGACAACCTTTCTCAATGGAGAGATTGAGGAAGAAGTATACATCAAGCATCCTGATGGTTTCATGATACATGAGAAGGAGTCTCATGTGTGCAGGTTGAAGAAGGCCATGTATGGACTTAAGCAGACACCTCGAGTTTGGTATGCAAGGATTGATGGACACTTGATGATTTTGGTCTTTAGCAAAAATGTTGTTGATCTCTTGGAAGATACCTCTGAGTCTCTGACCATTACCATTAACCTATTTTCTTAAACTCTTAACCAATTAAAAAAATAAATAATTACATAATAATTACTTATATTACTCTAAACCACAAAAAAAAACATGTATTTCAACATTGTCAAAGTAAGATATGAACTGGGATATAATAACATTAAATGCACTTTTAGCAACCAAATTGGCTCTTTAGAAATCCAAGTGCAAATCAACTCAAATTGCATTGTTTCAAGTTCGATGAAATAGGAAAAGAGGAAAGAAAAATGAGCAAATTATTAAGTTTTGTGCATGCATTCATTGATAGTAGTAAATGAGTAGAAAACCAAAACTATTAGTGGACTGATGATTGGACTTTGGAGGTGACTAACGATTGAACATAAACCCAACTCACAATTCAAATCACTGAGCACTTTTAAGGCCTGCAAGAGTTCATGGCTGAAGTGATAAATTTTTGTTGAAGGTGTAAAATTCGATGGATACATTATGATAGCAATAGTCTAAACGTTTTATCTTTTTGGTTGTTTTCTAGTAACGTTTTTTGTTTGATTTTGTCTGAAATCCAGTGATGAATGGTTGAATTTTCATATTTGAGTGGTTAAGTTTGTATAATTCGAGTGCCCCAAAGGTTTTTTAGCACGCTAAATCCATTTATACATTCAAAAATACAATTTAAACAACATAATATATATATTTTGTCCAAATTTACATCGTCGAATTCCGGGAAAAAAAACCTAAAAGTTAAAATGTTTAGCCAACACCCATTATGATATTGTTAAATTCATGATTTAGAATATGTGGAAATTTGACTCATCTTAATTTTAAAAGATACATTCACTATCAACTCATAGTTTGCATAAGCATGCCATACCACATGGAGAAGCAGAGTTGGCATCATTAATCTTTCACCAAAACACTCCCATTTTACACGTTTTATAGCGACGTGACAGTGACAAATGTTTATGCATAGTTGGAATGTATGCATTTGAATGGGTATATTAGTCACTTGTTTTAGAGCAGGATATGAGATCTATTATAAAATAGAGTATAAAAATTTAGTGTGAGAATAGATTTTCCATGGGCTTAATTGTTGTGTAGGTACCTTCAAATAGTAGCGTTATTAATTTGTTGGAGAAGTTACATGTGTTTGTACTTTCTATGGGTAGAGAAGATTTTGAAATTGCATCAATATTCAATATGTATTTTAATATAGTTGCATAATGCCTTCTTTAAGTTTAGCATCACAGAGTTTCACCTATGTAATTGTCACTACAAGTAAACTATCCAAGTTTTAAATCAATTTTGAATACCATAATTGTAGTGTGTTTTTTATTGGAATATTGTACATAAGAACACAAGAAGTCTAAATTCAACATTGTTACAGTACACTTGAATGTTGCAATTGGAATTGGTCCTGGTTTTTTTAGCAAGCAAACCAAGAGTTAAAACCAATCCTAGAGCATAATCATTATTTTTTGCCTATTGATGATTAGAAGAAGAGAAGGTTTGCACTTAGAATTGCATAGAGAACAAAGTTTTTATTTCATCCTTGTTCACTAGTGATTGTAGATTACAGACGCATTAAATTATTTTTTTGCTGTTGGCACACTTATTTATATGAGTGCAGGGGTGAATCAATATAAGGTTCCATTTTTTTTCTTACTAAACTGCACTTTATCAATTCATTACTTTACCAACCATAAGAAATCATCAAGAAATGTATATAGATATGCAATGCATAGTACACAAAGATTTAACATGGAAACCCAAATGGAAGAAAACCACAAAAAAACTTTTATTCAACTATATTTATTAGCAACAACCTCTTACAGACACCAATATGTTTGTTTGAGCACCAACTCAACAACACTTGTAGGAAACAACCTATAGTTACAATATTTCTAGGCACCAACTATAACACCTTGTTTTCCCCCAAGATTGTAATTATGCTAAGACTTCATATAAGTATGTTTCTGAAGCATGTAAATATTTTTTTATTTAATGAAAACACCAAAAAATTGTTGACTGAGAGGGAACGAACTTGCAAGTACTGGCCATGATACACAAGTGGGAATTGATGAAGTGGCATGGAATGGGAAGCTAAGTTGTTTTTATGAAGTAAACAAGAAGCTTGTTGAACAAGCTATCTTATGCTTGCTAAGCCTAAACTCATACCTTCTAGCATACCTAATATGAATGAGTCACGTGATTAGTTATCGAAGGATAAGGAAGTGGTTGAGGCAATTAATGGTTATTGATGGATTGGTATTTTGGAGAAGAAAAAGGCCAATTAGATGACTTTAAAACATGAGATTTCAATTTTTCCCCTCATAATGGGAACTACAGACCATAGGTTTTTTCTGCAGGAAGGCCATGGGAACCCTAAGGAGATCGGTCGAGAAGACCAAAAATGGAGAAGAGAGACTAGACACTCAACAAGAATGGTGTGGTATCAAAGATAGAAGGAACACAAACACAAGAGATGAGAAAATAAAATATGAATCGGATTCATGAGTAGTAGACTCACAGAGAATAGTCACTGAGAACAGAGGAGTTTGAGATCGCAGATTGAGAAAAAGTGAGAGATTTCCTTGAAGAAAATAGGAAACTCATCCAACTTGAGAGTGATCACCCTAAAGTAGAGAATACCTGAACCCAGACTAGAGAAATAATGGACTACAATTTGGTGCTTATTGGATAGAAACTGACACTGGTAAGGGGAGGTCCTTGATGGACTTTTTAGTAGAGAGGGGACTCCTTTATGTGAAGGAAATCTAGTTGAGAAACCACTTGATAAAATTGTAGAGTTCCTGAGATCAGTGGAAAGGGGGCAACTTCTATTGTAGTTAGTGGAGGAAGGAGAGTAACCTTCTTGGATCATCTGAGTTGGAAGCCAGATGAATCATTTCCCTTGTGGTATCATGACTTGGCACAGGGGTGGCATACTATAGGAAGGCACTTTGTAGTGTGGCCAAAGGTTGAGAGGAAAGGTGTCCTCTCTCAATTAGTCAAAATTGGAAGTTTCCCTAGTCAGATAAGAGTATAGCTTGTTTTATTCAAATTGTGTATGAATTATGTATGTATGTGTGTAATTGTATTGTTAATGGGAAATGTAAATGCTTGTATTTGACAAAAGGAATATTTGAATGGTTGGTATGAGTTGATGATACCTTGTTATCTTATCAAACCGTGAGCTCATTTAAGTGTGGATAGTTTTGTCTTGCATAACCTTGTGGCTTTATAAGAAAGCTTGCAGGACATGGACAAAAACATCATTTAACCACTGACATGGGTGTCTTATTGGTTGAGGAGATCCCCGTGAGGAATAGAGAACCCTAAATCCTGAGGAGGTTCCAATATTTTCTAGAAATCTAGCAAGATATGTAAGAAATACCTTTTGATCAATATTAGTCGGTCTTGATAGTCTTAGAGTAGGCATATAACTCCCAGAGGACCGATAAAGTCTTGAAGAAACCATGAATTTTGCCAAGTTCCTAAGATGGGTACTAACTAGTAAGGAAATCATGTGATGCATTTTGAGAGATTATAGTTGTTGATTCAATTGGATGAGTAAATCTCAACCCTTCTTCAGGAGGGGAATTATCATCAAGATTGAATGAGTTACAGGACTTAAGAGAAGTCCAAAAATGACAATGAGATTCTAGAGATGAGATCTGGAATGTTGTTCTCGATGCATCATCGTTGAAGTATGGAAGGTTGTTAAGACAATGTGTTGGCCAAAAGTGTCAACGGCAATAAATCCTCGAGAAATAATAATAGTCATTGATCAACACATAGGAGAGAGATAATATCTCCATCATGGATGCATGGTAGGTTCATGTTGGCATAGGGGCAGACCCAGGGTTCAACGCTTCAACAACGCACCAACAAAACCCTAACTAGCGACCCTTTCGGTAACACCTACGAAGCATATGAAGTCTCACCTAAGGTAGAGGTAGGGGGGGTTGTAGGACTCAAGTGTCTACAACCTAGCTGGGACACAGATCTATGATTACATACTTCAATAGAGCACTTATCCAATATCATCAAGTTCTAACCCTTATTACAGATCAGCGCAGTAGTAACCAAGATTTAAGCACATCTAATCATTTAACACATAGCATCAAAGAAGATCTAACATTCATTCATATATAAAGCACTAAGCATCAATGAATCAATCTATTAGGCATCATTATTAAGAACATAAATACATAAATACCATGAATAACACTGCACAAAGCACAATAACACAATATATACGTGGTTCACCCTAATGTGGGGCTACGTCCACCAAATCTTATCTTCTTTATGAGTCTCTTTCAATATCCTTACATGAACCCAGCTACAGAGCCAACTTCGCACAGGACAGGAGATCTGCACGCACCTCGCTAGATCCTCCTTCCCCAAATTAGGTCAAAGAACAAAGCCTTACATAGTTTGTGCACAAAACACTTACAAAACACTTGCACTTAGCTCTGCAAGCCTTAATACATTCATGCACTAAGCCAACTACTCATGCACTAAGCCACACCTTGGACTTCCTTCACTCTAAGACATATCTACTTATTTATACATTAAAAAATGGGCCTAACCATGGGTGAACCCATGGGATGACATCCCATACCCGTTACATAAACCCTAAAATCCCAAAAAACTCACAAAATGGGTGAGGTCCTACAATCATCGCTTCGCCTGGATGCTCCGTCTTCAACCAACCTGCTAAAGTCTAAAAAATGCTCAAGCACAACCAATGTTCTCTCAAAACTTGGTCTAGGGCCAATAGGCTCGCAATACTCACCTATGACTTGTCTTGATTCACTATGATCTGGGAAACTTGACTTTGAATGCCTCGATCTTAGCTCGATCTTCCTTGACTTGTTTCTTCGTCAGAGCCTCCTGCTCATCAAACTCCTGAAGTACTTGCTCGGTGGTAGGCCCTTCCAGGCATTGTTCTACTGTTGTGACCACCTATTTGACTGGCTGGAGTCTCTATGTCACCTCCATAACTCAGCTCTGGATGGAAGTGACCTGTTGTTGAACTGCACACTGCTCCTGTGACATTTTCATCTTATCGATGGTCATAAGCTGCTTCAGCTATGCTTGCACAGTAAACGCTTGTTTCTTTGCCTCCTGGAGTTGTTCCTCTAATATCCTCAACTTCAGGTCTTATGAAAGTCTCTCATAGTTCTGTGCACTTCGGTCACTGAGTTTCTTGCATTCTGAGGCCAACACCTCGATTCTTTTTACTACACTCCTGGCATTTTCTTCCCTTCGATCTCGTACTTCTTGCAGATTTCTCGACACTACTTGAAGTTCTATCTCTACTACTCTTTCTTGGAGTTATTGAATAGCCTCAACGAGCTTCCCCACTTAGCTCTCGATTGTCTCTTCTTCCATATGTGCCAAGCCTAACACAGAGTGAAGTCCTCTAGTTACAACCTCTCTCACCACAATCTGCTCTGCAAGTAGTTGTTTGTTCTCCTTCTGGATTTTCTTCTTGTCTTCTTCAAAATTATCTCGAAGGTCATCTGTCTCTTGTTGCACAACCCGAATTTTCTCTAAGGCCTCCTGCTTTTCCTACCTCAAGGCCTTTGTGGTCTACTCCTTTTCCTCATGGACTCGATGAAGTTGAGTCTCTGTGGCATCTACTAATCTGTGTAGTTGGGTGGGCTCATCCCCCAATTCTACATTCTCTGCTGAAGATGGCGTAGTGGACACTGCACGGCTCAACTGAATAGATTAATGGATGTCTTTTAGTTCTTTCTCAATCCTGTCATACAGTGTTTCTTGTTTGGCTTCATGCCACTTCAATATTTCCTCTGAAGTATCTTCTATAGCTCCAATGATGAGATCAACATCATTTGTGGTGAGCACATTCTGTGACTGAGGCTTATTGGCTTGGGACTTCTTCTGCGCTAAGGGTTTCTATGGAGAACCCTTCCTTTTCTTGGATGTCTCAGCCTCTATAAGGGGATCTTTTGGCGGTGTTACTTTTCCCTCTTCTTGTTTGTCTTCTTCCCCTTCCTCCTCTTGGGTTACTTCGTCGCCTCCTCCTCCTGTAGGTGAGTCAGATACAGTTTCCTCCGATCTGATGTTCTCTTCTGCACTGTCTATGTCCTGCACTTCCTCCTTTTTCTTCTTTCTCTTTGTGTTGCTTGCTCTGTCATACTCGGTTTGGGTGACCAAAGGGATTTCGATGATGTCAAGGTTAGAAAGATCTGTCTGCTCGACTGGTACAAGGAATTCGTCAGGCCATTCCTTGGTTATCTCCTCCATGTCTTCATCAGTCAATTTGTAATAGGACTGCAACTCATCTTTTCTTTCATCCCTCCACGCAGTGATGTAAATGAAGTGTCGATCTGCATTGAACTTTGCTAGCGACCTATAAGTATGAAAGGTGTTCGGGATCATTCAGGGAAATGATTCAATGGCGCGCTTGAGCTATAATTAATAAGTGTGGAACACCGCATTTGATTGCCATTGCTTCACCATGTCTCTTGTATACCATAATGTGTTGAACCTTATGACCAGTGGTTCTGATAGCTCAACTTCAGGGAATGTCGCTCCCTCTGACATCTCCCAAGAGAAAAATGATATTAAGATCAACAACCAACTAAAGTGGAACTCATAGCCTTGGTCCTTAGCTTCACGACAATCCTTCTTCAACTCATTGATGAGGTATCTCACCCAGTTCATCTGCATCCCTTCGACGCACTTCCCTGCAAGGTTGACTACGAATCCTGTTACCTGTGTAGGGTGGTTATTTCTGACGATCTTGACCGCTATCAGCTGACAAGTTAGGTGCACTGCACCATCCTGGATGGAGGCTACCTTGTAGCCTTGCTTCCCTTTCTCCACATCGCCATACACCTCCTTGATGTGTTGCGCCAAGGAGCGATCTGACATCTTCCATGGATAGAATTTATGAGGGTCTAGTCCCTGCATGCTTAGTCCGGTGATCAGGTGTATCAGCATGGGATCCACATTGATGCACCTATCCAACCAAAGATACCCGCCATGGTAGCACAATAGGAGGAGTTTAACGCACATGTTAACCTCCTAATTTCTGCCGAAGTGAAGGATCTTCATGACGTTCAAGATCATCGATCTTGCAATCTCCTTGATCCATGACTGGGGAACTATCTTGGGATTCTTCCCAGTCATCTTCATTAGGTAGCAATGCGGTGCGAGCATCGCATAATTCTTTTTGTCGCCTAGGTTGAAATCACTTATCTTTAGAGCTGGGATCAATCGCAACTGCGGTCCAACTACACGTATCCCCTTTGGGAGGTATGCTATGGTGAGCGTGTACTCGAAGTCATGTGGGACATTGTCACGACTAACCACACCATCCAGAGGTAGGATGTAGTTAGGAAAGACCGACGAGATCTACTTTGCATTCGCCAGATCATCGCAGTGCTTGCTTCTTTTCTCAATCATTGCTCAACTAGATTGACGTGCAATCAAGGGGGATGCTTGCACTCCTCCCATCGACGAGGCTTGTATTCCTACAGACATAACCTTCTCATCCATAAGTTCGATCAAGATTTATTCTACCAACTTCTCTACTGCACTAAGGTCGCCCGACATGCACACTCATAGTCAAAGAACTTGGGTAGGCAAATAGATACTCAATGTGGTCAAGTCATTGGCGAGGTCTAGGCAGCACAGGGTGGTCTATGATTACTTCTCTATTAGCTCGAATATCTCAGTTTGCAAAAGTGGCCTTGGTGAGGCATTCGATGGATTAAATAAGCAATGTCGTAACAAATTCCTCCAACGGGCAGGAATTCCTCAATCAATATGATTCCATCCATTGTGGCATGGTCCCAATGGTCCAATGGCAGTCTTTCCAGAAATAATTGTGTTTCTAGCCATTCTGGAGCATTGTTCTAATGGTTGGGATGCCTCCAACGGTCATATATCTTTGCATGGTGAAGTGCCTTTTTGTGAAGTTCTACTAAACCAATGAGGTTCAAGTTCTGCAAGCTTTCCTTCTGCGAAGTCTTCTCTGGAACTTCCTGAAGTTTTTCTAACTTTTCCTTGTTCTTACTGAGCTTTCTTGCCTTCTTTCATGTGATCTAAGTCTCTGGATTCCTCTTTCCATTCTTATTCTTATTTTATCTTAGCGTAGTAACTTTGCACTGATGAGGGTCCTCCAAAGGGTTCGAATGTAATACCTCTTTGTTTTCTACTTCTAGGGTAGGTTCTCTTATCTCTTGCATGGATAGGGTTTTCAAGCCTTCCTGCATTCTTGCAACTTCGATAGCTAAGTCTCTGGCTCTCAGTTGCTTCAACTTGTCCTCTTGTTCTTCTATTAAGCGTGATATTCTCCTAGCCATGAAGTCCCTTAATTATTTCTTTTTCTGTTCTGTGGCTGCCTCTTCTTCTTTTCTTTGAATCTAATCTTTCTCAATCCAGGTGTTTCCTAACAAAAGTGAAAAAGGGGTGTTGTTCTCAAAAAACTTAATGAATTCAAATTCTTCTTTAGTCAATGTTCCATGAGCTATCATAGGTACGTTAGTAACTCTTCCACACAGGGTTATCATCTTTCCTTTAAACAATCCTATCCTTCCCAATGAAGGAATCATAGTTGGATTTCCCAAAATTTCCCAAGTACTTTTTGGCATAAGATTCACATGTGTTTCCTCATCTAATACACAATCTATGTCAAAGTATCCTATTCTTATTTTTATGCACTACTTTTCTTTTAATATCTCTGGTAGACTGATGTTTTTGTGATCATTCAGGGTTTCTTTCAGCTATAATAACATAGATTCTGATTCGTTCTGGTTTTCTAATATATCCCTAGTTTCTTGACCTTCTTCATGGTTTTCATTTCTCATGTTCATCTTTTCAATTTTACCAATCATTCTAGGTCAATCCAAAACCTCATGATCAATGTCTTTACAACAAAGACAAGTAGGACCTACACCAGGGCATTCCTTAGCAAGATTTCTCGGTCTTCTGCAGCTATAACATAGTGTCAATCCTCTCTTTCTTTTAAATGATCCCCAACCTTTCGTGTACTGCGCACTAGGATCACAGTGATGGACCTGCAAAAAATTCTTTCTATGGTTCTGCATCCACTTGTTAGTCCAAAAAAACTTTCTATGCATAGGAATAACATATCTTTCACTATCTCTATCAAATTTATTCAGATCGAATCTTCTTTCTTCTAGTTGTGCCCTATTTTTCATACTAGGACAAAATCTATCAAACATACCTAAATTCATACTTTCAAAGAAAAACTTTCTACTTATCTTACCTTTACCAGAGCACAAAGATTTAAGATCTTACCTCTTTTCTTCAGATCGAGCTTCTCTTTTAGCACAGATCTTCACAAGTTAGGTAGAATACTACACACTACAACAACAGATCCCGGCAATGGAACCATTTGTTGGCACAAAGGCAGACCCAGGTTTCAACGCTTCAACATCACACCAACAAAACCCTAACTATCGGCCCTTTCGGCAACACCTGTGAAGAAGATGAAGTCTCACCCAAGGTAGAGGCAAGGGGGGTTGCAGGACTCAAGTGTCTACAACCTAGATGGGACACAGATATGTGATTACATACTTCAATAGAGCACTTAGCCAATAACATTCATCAATTTCTAACCCCTATTACAGATCAACACAATAGTAACCAAAATTTAAGCATGTCTAATCATTTAGCACGTAGCATTAGAGAAGATCTAACATTCATTCATATATAAAGCAATAAGCATTAATGAATCAATCTATTAGGCATCAAGGTTAAGCAGATAAATACATAAACACCATGAATAAAACAACACAAAGCACAATAACACAGGATATACGTGGTTCACCCCAGTGTGGAGCTACTTCCACTAACTCTTCTCTTCTTTATTAGTCTCTGTCAATCTCCTTACAGGCACCCAGCTACAGAGCCAACTGTGCACAAGACAGGACATCTGTGCACACCTCGACAGATCCTCATTCCCTGAATTAGGTCAAATCACAAGGCCTTACACATTCTATGCACAAAACACTTACAAAACTCTTGCACTTATCTCTGCAAGCCTTAATACAATCATGCACTAAGCCAACTACTCATGCACAGAGACACACCTTCTACCTCCTTCACTCTAAGTCCTATATACTTGTTTATACACTACAAAAGGGGCCTAAACATGGGTGAACCCATGGGCCGACATCCCATACCTGTTACATAAACCCTAAAATCCCCCAAAAATAGCAAAATGGGTGATATCCTGCGATCTCTACTTTGCCTAGGTGCTCCATCTTTGACCAGCCTGTCAAAGTCCCAAAAATGCTCAAGCACGACCAAGGTTATCTCAAAACTTGGTTAGGGCCAACAGTTCCTAATAAGAAATAAAAGAGGTGACAACGTCATGATGACATGGAGAGATAGTGTGGAAGCCAGAATAACTATAGGGGTAATGCATGTTTCCAGTGGAATGGTTGGTGAGACAGGAGTGGTCCTAGAGGGCCTAGAAACCCTTATGGAATCAATGGTAATCTAGACTGTGGGATTTGCAGAATGCCTGATTTTGACCATTCATTGGATATTGTCGAGCATGTTCGAGAAGCATGGATAAAGGAAAGTGTCGACAACGATGAGGTTTGGGGTTAAACAACAGATATTGATCAGTGGATGGGTGAGATGAAATCTCAACCATGGATCCTAGTGGGACCCACTTGTATCATGAAAGAGAGGTTAAAAGAATGGGCTCTATCTTTCATGAACGTTGGAGGACTTGATATTGTTTGGATTCGTTGGAGGTTAAGTCTTGAGAGCCATTGGATCTAGAGTAGATCAGATAAGGGTGATAGTCGTCAGAATAAGGAAGTTAGGTGAATGGCAGTTCATGGGGAATAGAACTCGATGACGAAGAAGGGTTTCATGAATTTGGAACCTTTGATTAGAAATACAAATGGCAAGTTTCATATTAGTACCACATCAATGCCACATCAGATGGAATGAGTGGTAGGGATCCATGTGGGTGCCACGTGGTAGTGACTTGGATTTAGATAAATTAGGGCTTGGGGATTTAGGGAAGATGTAACTTGAGATCCAGATATTAGATCCAGGCATGGACACATTCATTTGGAAGCTCTGGGTGAAGAAAACCCATCTATGTCCCTTATAATTTAATAAGATATGAGAAAATAAGAGAGAAATCTTAACATCCCACCATCCTAAGAGAAGGTTAGGGTTTCGGGTGTGTGACAAAGTGGTATCATAGTGGTGTTCAAAATCTAGGATTGAATGGGTCGCCAAGGTCACTTGATATTGTTTAAAGAAATATTCTATTGATTGCCTAACATACATAATTTCATCAGTGATGTAATTACTAATAACAATTTGTGTTTCAACATGTAGGACATACTGAAAGAAACAAAAGTGATTGGTACAACACAACATGGATGACACCTCACAAATTAGAGACAAAGACTCAGATGGTCAAAAGGACAGAGAAACTCCTCTGGATTTGATGGCCACTATTAGAAGTCTAAAAGAAGACAATGAAAGGCTTATGATAGCCCAAGATGAATAGGAAGAATTGAATGCAATGTTACTACAAAGGTTGTCTGAAATATAGAAACATATGCAAAAAGGCCCTAGTAATGCAAAGTTGCAACAGTCGGAGACGTTGAAAACCCCTTCGGATGCTCAGAAACACAGGCTGGTTGTTCTTCCAGTAAAAGGCATCAAGATGCCAAGAAACACAGATCAGGTGGAAGTGTTTCCGTGGAGCCACCTAGCAGGAAGATTACTTTGGTAGATTTGTCCAGTAGTGGCATGAAATCAAGTGTTCCAAAGAAGAATAAGAGGAAGAATTCTCAAAGTTCTTTAATTGAATAATTCAATAAGTATAAGCCACCTACCTTCTATGTGGATAACCACACTTGTTGAGGGGTTTTCCCCCAAAACAACATGATAATAGAAGGGTGTATAAAGTGCAGGAAGAAATTACAGACAATGATGTAGCTCGAAGTGTGTTGATAATTTATGCAGTTGTAGACAATCGACGAGAAGACCACCAAGCATCTATGGTGGAATTAGAAGGTATTATTTCCAATCAACATATCTCTATTTTAATTTTCCCAAGTTCTAACATTAGTTATATTTCACCTCAGGTTGTTGAGGCATGTTCATTGCATAGAAAGAGACATGTGAGAGTGATGCAGCCAAAGCCTGAGATTCATTCACAAAATCAAATAAACCATGAAAACAAAGGAGAATGGAAAAATAACTCTCTTTTATTCCTTCTCCATCCTAAATATTAGAAGTGAAGTTCAACCCCTTATAACTACTATCTGGTATTTTCTAAAACAACTAATTTTCGAAAAAAAATTATTTTTTAGAAAAACAACTAAATTTAGAAAATTATTGCATGAGTCTAAAACTAACCACTAAATAAGAGATAACTAGCGTGACTCTATTTTTCAACTCACTTTTCTGATTAATCTCATAAAATAAGAGATAACTAATAATTGAAAAATTAAAAGTTCCCACAAAAACACTAAAATCCCAATTTAAGGCCTTATATGAAGGAATTTGGCCCTGAAAAAGTGTTGAAACGATGTCCAACTGGATAGATCCGATTGGCACGGCAGTGAAATATTCGATACACAACTCCCCATAAAATTCCATCCAAAATGGATAACCAAGTAAAAATTTATGACCCTCGGAAAATCCTCCAAAAATCCCTGCATCAGAGAGCATGGTTAGTCTAGTTATCCACTGGAATAAAGAGGAAAGTAGTTGAGTTGATTGAGGCATGTCTGATTGAAGTGAATGGACTGCAAACTCAGGAAGCCCTAAATATTCTATCCCTAGGCTCATAGGATGTACTATTGGGAATGGATTGGTCGGTTTCCCACAAGGAAAGGTTAAATTGTTATGAGAAGGTTTTGGAATGCGAAGATGAGGAAGGAAATGCAAGGATTTTGCAAGGAATTCCAAAGCCAGTTTCAATAAGGAAAATATCAGTGTTGCAAATCAAAAATTTCAGCAGAAAAGGGTGTCCCTTGTACAATATACAAGTTCTTAACTTAGTAGAGAGTAAAGAGTTGAAGGCTAAAGATCACCCAATACTATGGGAATTCAAAGACATGTTTCCAGAGGAGGTGACTGGACTACCTCCGAAAAGAGATCTTGATTCTCAATAGATCTTATTCCTGGAGTAGTACCAACATCAAAAGTGCCTTACATAGTGAGCACACTAGAATTGGTGGAGTTGAATGTGCAACTAAAGGAAATGTTGGATAAAGGTTATATATGGCCTAGTGTGTCCCCATGGGGAGCAACAACCCTATTTGTAAAGAATAAGGATGGCACGTTGAGACTGTGTATCAACTAGAGATAGTTGAACAAGATGACTATCAAGAACGCGTATCCTTTTCCTAGGATAGATGATCTCTTTGATTAGCTCAGAGGAGTTGGAGTTTTCTCAAAGATTGATTTGCAGTCAGGATATCAACAAGTCAAAATCAAGGATGAGCACATCCACAAGATAGCCTTTAGAACAAGGTACGTGCACTATGATTTTGTGGCGGTACCATTCAGACTCATGAATCCACTAACTACATTCATCTGTTTGATGAATAACATGCTCAACAGGTATTTGGACAAGTTTGTCTTAGTTTTTGTGGATGAATTTTTGGTGTATTCCAAGAATAGAGAAGAGCACAAAGAACATCTCAAGATGGTGTTACAAGTGTTAATAGAATACCATTTGTATGCTAAGTTCAGTAAATGTGATTTCTTTCAAAGGGAAATCCAATATCTAGGCCATGTGATCTCAGCAGAAGGAGTGGCAATGGATCCTAAGAAAATCAAGGCAATCATGAATTGGCCTACCCCCAGAAATGTAACATAAATAAGATCCTTCATGGGATTGATTGGCTATTATAGAAGGTTCATAAAGGGATTTTCCAAGATTGGTAACCCTATTACCTCATTGCAAAGAAAAGGGAAAAAGTTAAATGGCCACTAGAGTGTGAAGAAATATTCCAGTAGTTAAAGCATATTTTGACTAAAGCCCATGTTCTGAAGATTGCAGACCTATAAAAAGATTTCTTGGTTTGTATTGATGCTTGAAAGGAAGGAATTGGTGAAAATGTCATGCAAGAAGGGAAAGTGATTTTTTATGAGTCATGAAAGTTGAATGCGAATGAGAAAAATTATGTTATACATGATCTAGAATTGGAAATTATTGTGCATGCATTGAAGATGTGGAGACATTACTTGCCTAGGAAATGATTTGGCCTAATGATCGACCACTATGGTATGAAGTACCTATTCAACCAACCAAGATTGAATGCTAGATAGGCCAGGTGGATGGCATTGATTAGCGAATTTGATTACAAAATCAAGCACATAAAAGGGAAGGAAAAAAATTTGGCAGATGCGCTCAATCGAAGTGTCAGCCAATACACTTAGAAACTACAAGTGTAGGGAAGTCTAATATTAAGTAGAGGATTAAAACCCTCTTGTAGGGAGATGAGTTTTTCACTCATGTGGAAGAAGGGTTACAACGAGACCCTAGAGGGAATAAATATGAAGGGTAACATCTTGGAGATGATAGTCTCTTGTTATATAATAATAGATTGTACGTGCCTAATTCAACAGATTTGAGGCATTTAATTATGGACAAGTTCCATAAAATTCCCTATGTAGGTTACCCTAGTTCCCCAAAAATGGTAATAGTGATAAGGTAGTTGTATTATTGGCCCAGAATGAAGAAGGAAATCACTCAACACATTGCCAAATGCTTGGAATTTCAACAAGTGAAAGTTGAAAATAAACATCTTACAGGTCTATTGCAACATTTTCCTATTCCTGATTGGAAATGGGAAATGATTTCCATGGATTTCATCATCAGTTTTCCAAAGAAAATAAAATAGCATGATGTGATCATGGTGGTAGTGGATAATCTAAGCAAGGAAACTCATTTTATCCCCATTAAATCTACCTTCAAATCCATAGATGTTGATAACATTTTATGAAGGAAATTTTGAGATTGCATGGTTTTCCCAAGACCATAATTTCGGATAGAGATGCCAAGTTCACCTCATATTTTTGGAGAAGATTGTTTGCAGGCTTCGGAACACAATTGGCATTTAGTGCATCCTACCATCCTCAAATATATGGTCATACTGAAAGCATGAATAGAATTATAGAAGACATATTGAGAATGCATATTATGCATCAACCCAAATAGTGGGTGGATATCTACCTTTGGTAGAGTTTTCCTACAATAATGGTGATCAAGAATCAATGAAAATGAGCCCTTTTGAGGTCTTGTATGGCAGGAAGTGTAGATTTCCAAATAGTTGGGACAACCCAGTGTATAAGATCACACTTGCACCATAATTGCTCAAGTTGATGGAGCAGACAATGGTTAAGATAAGGAAAAATATAAAAGTAGCTCAAGATAGACAAACGAGATATGTAGACAACAAGAGAACTCAAAGAGAGTTAAAATTAGGAGACCATGTGTATCTTTTAGTGAAATCCAAGAGGAGTTCTCTAAAAATGGGAATGTGTGCTAAATTGGTACCCTGCTATTGTGGAGCATTTGAAGTACTAGAAAGAGTGGGACTAGTAGCATACAAACTTGCATTACCACCTACTATTAGAGATCATAATGTGTTCCATGTATATTTGTTAAAGGAATGTGTACATGACCCTAATCATGTCATTGATTGAATGATGATATAGTTGGAACTAGAAGGAGAATTTCATCCCAAACCACAATTCATCTTGATCAGGAGAGAAACAATGCTCTAGAACCGATCCATTGTGCAGGTCAAGGTGCAATGTAAGCACTTTGGAGTAGATGAAGCTACATGGGAGTTGGAAGATGCTAGGATATTGGCATACCTATTTTTATGTTCTATATAATTGTACATACATGGTGTTTTAACCACCGAGGAAAGTGTTTCTTTTAAGGGGGAGGGGAATGTAACACCCTATTTTCCCCCAAGGCTATAATTATGTTTTGATTTAATGAAAATACCAAAAAATAACTAAATGAGAGGGAATAGACTTGAAATTACTAGCCATGATACACAAGTGGTAATTGATGAAGCGGCATGGACTGGGGCACTGATTTGTTTTAAGGAAGAAAATAGGAAACTTGTTTAACAAGCTAACTTATGCTTGCTAAGCATAAACTCATACCTTTTGGTGCACCCGGTTTGAATGAGCCACGTGATCACTTATGGAAGGCCAGGGAAGTGGTTGAGGAAGTTAATGGTTGTTGACGAATTGGTCTTTTGTTGAAGTAAAGGGCCAATTAGATGACCTGACAGTAGGACATTATGATTTTACCTTTCAGAATGGGAACTATAGACTGTAGGTTGCATCTGCATGAAGGCCACAATAATCCCAAGGATATCGACCAAGGAAAAGACCAAAGGTGGAAAAAAGCCACCAGATACCACACATGGAGAGGAGATACTAGACACTCAGCAAGAAAAGTGTTGTATCATAGATAGAAGGAACACATGCATGGGAGCTGAGAAAAGAAAATTTGAATCGGATTCGTGAGGAGTAGACTCACAGAGAACAAGCACTGAGAAAAGAGGATTTCAAGAGCGCATCTTGAGAAACATTTATAGGTTTCCTCGAAGAAAATAGGAAACTCATCCAACTTGAGAGTGATCACCCTAAAGAAGATAAGACTTGAATCCATACTTGAGCAATAATGGACTACAACTTGGTGCTTACTGGATAGAAACCGACATTGGTAAGGGGAGGTCACCAAGGAAATGTTTAGAAGTGAAGGGACTCACTTGTGTAGAGGGACTCCCTCTGGAATGGGGCTTGGAATGGGGGTGACATATTGTAGGGACGTACTCTATAGTGTGGCCTAATGTTGGGATGAAAGGTGTCCTTGTTGGCGCTCCACGCGGTTGTAAGACCCTAGGTTCAAGTTATATTGACCAAAAAAAACCTTCAAACACCGACCCTTTCGGCATTACCTACATGTAGATGAAGTCTCACCCAGGGATGATTTTAAGGATGGAAATTTATTTTAAAATGTAGAAACCTTGGTGAATATTACTAATCCTTCATATGTCAACTATAAATATTTGGTGATATTTTTTTAAAAATATTCAAATTTCTAAGTATTTTATATAATTTTTATAAAATTTTGGCTATTTTTAAGGTAAAATAATTTTATCCTATAGAATTTGGGCGAATCATTTTTAAAATAACGAATCTCCTTTTTGGAAAAACCATGGAAAATTAACCCATGAGTGAAATTTATCCCCTAAAATCATCCCTGGTCTCACCCAAGGTATATATTGGGACTACAAGAACCAGGTTTCTACAATAGTGAGGGAATGGGAGATGATCATTCCATTCTTTCTTACTTATTGGTTATGAGCGCGTTGTTTTGTCTTTGTTCTTCGTTATTTATTTAGTGAGTTCATATTCATATTATCATTATATTCCATATTAAAACATAAACCCATTAGTGTAACAGTCGTAACTATTGTTGTTACACATTATTTTGGTCACCCATGTGATCAACTGACGTTATGTGTATTGCTTACTCCTCTGTTCCTTGAAGCTATTGAAGCTACTGAAAAAATAAGACTTTCTCCCTGAGAAATAGAATCATCTCTCCTTTCTTAAAAACCCTATCAAAGAAGATCATCGCACCTTTCCAAATGATAAGGGTGTGATGATCCTTGATCATTGCATACTGCACCACAGTGGATTGAGGTGTCGTCATAGGATGCTTGTGTTTAGGGTGTGATGATAATGATAATGATAATGATATTCCATATTTTGATAGGAATATGGAATGCGACTAATGATGGGAGTTTGGGGTCTTCTTTATCTAAATCAAATGTGATTAGATGGGTGTCTATAGGATCTACTTCCCCCAATTGTGAAAGTAATTCCTTTCATTGGAAAGGGTATGTTTTAAGGACTTCCATAACTGACATGGCAATAGGTGACTGAGTGATATTGTCAACAATACTATAGCTATGGGTGGCTCGAGAATGAGGATTATGCACATTCCTGCATAAGGGTGCATAAGGCGTCTGAACGATGGCTTCAGTGTTAGGATGAGGGATCATCAATGGTTGTCCAGTTGGTGGCTAGGGGGCATTCGAAGTGGTAGGTAATGGATCAGAGGATGTACTGTATTGGTGACTGCAAGTTTGTAAGATGATTTCCTTGAGGTGGGATAGGGTTTTATAATACCGTCGATGGTGGTGGTGGTATATAAGTGGGAGGTCCTTGAGGTGGACTTTAAGGGTTGGGAGCCCACTGAGGATTCATGGAATCTTTCATCCATTTGTAGTTGACGATTTGAGGGAAACTGTGAGTGTAGTGGCCATATTATCCACATAATGCACAAAGGTAATTGTTTTGAAGGTTCTTCGTTCACCCTTGTCGTGGTTGGAAATTATTAATATTTCCCCCTTGAGGGTTTTGGTTGGGTTGGTGCTGGTTACCCCCAACATGGGGGTTTTATTGAGGGGGGTTCCCTCCTTGTCCCTTATTCCTATTCTTTCATTTCTTCTGATTATTGTTGGGTTGGTGAGGTGGATTGGTCTTATTCAACTGTTCAAAATATTGAACTTGCTGAAGAGGGCAAGGTTGGATGAAATTGATCCTTGTCTGGTGTTGTCCATCTGGGGGTGTGACAGGTTGTGGTGGACCTAGGAAGGGATAGTATGGGTTACCTTGTGGGGTTCCATATGGGTTGTAAGAAGTGGAGGTGGCTCCATTATTACTAGGTGTATATGACATTTTTGGTGGAGGAGCTATTTGTGGGACAAGGATTGGTTGGGGAAGTAATGTGGGTATATGGGTACCCATGGTGAGAAGAGGAGGTTCCATGAATGGTGGTTGGTGGAGGGGGAAGGATAATATGAAGCTCCCCCATATGGTTGAAAGTATGGTTTCATCCCATATGTGGGTACTGGCTATTCGTGTGGTTGATTATTATCCATGGAGTCGATCAACCCATCAACAACATGCGATGTTCCAGGTTTCTATTTATCGAAGGGTAAAGGATGAGGAGCATATGAAAGGACAATGTATAGGTTCCCTGATTGGGAATATATGAGGTCAAATTGTTGTTCCTTATTGATGGCTTCATCTTCAATTTGGGGGAGGGATGTAGCCACATCTTTGGAAAGGGTAGGAACAAGCGATCAGAGGAAAAAATCTAGCCTTTGTTGTGGGATGGTGTTCACTTTACAAAGGTTGCGACGTCTATGCCATTCATAAATGTGGCCTAAAGTGTGAGTAGCGGTGTTTTGTTTTCATTCTGGTAGAATCTCAGACTTGGTATCATCATAGATGGGAAGTTGAAAAATGATAGGAATTCTTTGGCTAATGATTTAAAGGTTGAATGGGCTCCAGAATTCTTGTCCACATACCATTTGGCGGTTGTACATGTGAGGGTTCTCTGAAATAACTGTAGGAAAATGGAATATTCCATTATGTTATTGGAAGAACACCACAAGTGGAAGGAGATGACATGGTTGGTGGGGTCCTCTCCAGATTTCACTTCAAACTTAGGGATGTCTAAAGGTAGTTTTGTGGGCATATTCGACCAAGTGGGGTCGTGTAATATGAGATCATTTTTCAGTTTAGTTAGATTAGGGATATTGAGCGTAGACAAAAAGGGCATGATAGGAGTGGGTCCTGCCATGTTATGGGAGGAAGTAGTTCCTTGGGAGCTTGCACTTTGTGAAAAGTTTTGGTCACCTCATCCTTATGGTGGAGGGTTTGTTTGTGAGTTGCTTGGGATATTGGTTCCAAGAAAAGTTTCTCTTAATAACCTTGAGCCTAGTACCGTAGCACTAAATAGTTTGTGTGATGGCACTGTTGATGTCTCAATGAAATTAGGAACACTGCCCAAAATTGGGGGTAAGTTTCTCAAGCGTCTAGAACGATAGGGATACTGTGGTTACCCTATGATTCTAGCCTAGAAGTGGGTGTGTGTAAATAGTGGTGAGGAATTATAGGACAAACTACTTTCAAATTACTTTCAAAAATGTATTCATAAAACTTCATATATTAAAGTGGTGAAAATCATACATTAAAACAATGTGGAAAGTGGGTTGGGATTTTTGTAACTCCTAGTGGGGGAATAAAAAATAAAATAACAAGTGCATGTGTCCTATCCGATGTAACATCCTTCCTCTCAAATAACACTGGACCTCCAAAAAATATCTCGATAGTGGGGCCAGAGCCCACTTGAGGAGAAACTAGTGAAGAGACAAACAATCAATTATAATGAGGGATGAAGGGGGGCATATCCCGGAAGTACTTGCGATATTTCCCAACAATCGTTCAAAATATGACTGAGGTGTGATTTCATCCCACAACCGCCACCTTGGTTAGATAAATCCTAAGTTTTTTCTACTAAGCTACCTCTATCAAGCACGCCATTTAGATCTTCGGCCTCAAAAATTGATCACAGGTTGGATGCTTTCCAAGGGTTGGGTGACCCAAGGAGGGACGCACAAAACAATTAGACTTCAACCTTCAACCCTTCACGAGTGTCTCCCTACCTTATGGTATAGTAATTCTTGAGTGGGAGGATTTTGGCACCCTAATTCACAACTTTCTAAGTTTCAAAATGAGAAATGATGATGGGGAGTTATTTAGATCCCTATCCCCAAAATTGTAACTTAGACTACCAAATTATTTTTTGTTCCTCATGTGGAGGTTAGAAAGTGGGTTGATTATGGTTTTTTTAGAATGTGAAAGAGGGTTGTGAAGTTGGGGTCATGGACCAACTTCGTTCTTTATGATGGTCTGCACAAAGATATTTTTCTAAACAAATGAAGCTCACAAGAGTTTCAAGTATCTAGCAAAAAGGATTTTGAATGAGTGAGAGTGTGTGCAAGGAGTGGTGATGGTGAAACAAGTTTTTAATAAATTAAATTCAATATTTTAGCATGGTGGACATCATGTGGTACTTTACTTATCTCGTTTAGATAAATTACTAAATTTGTTCAAAATGACCCTTGCAAACAAAAGGAAATCCTAAGCTATCATGGCGGATATGATAATCCTTACTTCGTCCCATTATCTTCCTAAGGCATCTTGTAATCCAGAAAACTTGAAACTAGTCTTATATTGTGAACATGTGGGCATGTGTGGGCCCTTACAATTTATTTAAACTCCTTAGGTGGATTACTATACCAATTGAAAACTATCCTAGAATTGCATGCATGTGGGAATATGTGCCCTTACAACTATTTTAAGGTTAATTTTCACGAAGTAAGTTAAGAAGATTGGCCTCTTTTTGAAAATGATTTGATTTACGAAGGGAGATGGAGACTTATCTAATCAACCTCTTTTTTTGATTTCCAAGATCACACTAAGGTGAAAGGAAAGATCATTCTCCAAGATTGGTTTAAATGGTCTTCTAGTCTCGGTTTAATGTGATGACTTTGTACAAGAATGAAATATTTGTTCTGGAATTCAAATGAAAAACCTTTGAAGCCATCCACATGGAAACCAAGGAAATCAAAGATATTGTGGTTCCTTTTAATATCCCTTATTATCTATGTGTGATTTGGGGTTTATGTATGCAAGAATGAGATCTCATATTTCTTTTACTGGCTTTTACAAAGTGCTAAAATCAAATCTAAACTATTGAGTGGAAGTGGGCAACTCAAGCCTTAAAATTTTTCAAAAATAAGACAGGTGTGTGGCTAACAAAGGAAAATGGTGAAGAAAAGAGTGATGGAATACTCAAGAGGAGAGATTCCTAACACTTTCTATGGATTCCCAAATTATTTCTAATAGGAATATGGCTTCCCAAAGATAAAAAAGAGAAGCATAACAATACTCAAATGATTCTTCTTTTTTGCATACAATGGCCCTTTATATATAGGAGGATGGAAACAAATTTCTTAACTAGTTCCAAATGTGAATGGTAGGCCTTTGGAGCTACCTCCCATCCTTTTCAGTGATCACAATGAGAAATTTGGGGGAAATTTTGGGTATGGGAGGAGATCCCCTCCATCCCAAAAGTGGTTAAGGCCCGACCAAACTCATAAATGCATCATTTCTCCATCCACGCAGGTCTTTTTACTGTCATTCACACAATTTGCTCATCATACACCATGTTAGCTCGCGTGGATATGCACGTGCTTCTTTTGTTAAATGTGCATGGATTTACAGAACCAATTTTACATAGTATTATGATTTTATTTCCAAACTTAGTGTAATCCTTCATTGAATATTGGTAGTATGTTGTGTTTGTGTAACTATTTCTTGATCCATTTTCTACATTTCTGGTGAGCCATTTTCCAGTGATAAAAAATCCCAGGGTAATGAAATGGTAGGACTTCAAGGCATTGTTGACGTAAAAATTCTATCCCATGGGTTATCAAGAGGATTAACTCATGAAGTGGAAATATCATTGACAAGAAGAAGGAAAATGAGTGAAAGAATATACTTCTGAGTTGAGGAGGCAGGCCATCCAGTTGGGTATCTCTGTGGAAGAGCAGGGAGTGGTGATGAAGTACCTTGGAGGAATTTTCAACCATATCCAAAGACAATTGCAGCTTCATGTTGTGAAAAGCATAGATAAGGAAAGCAAGAAGGCTCTCTACATTGAATTTGACTCTAAGAAAGGACAACATCACATGGGCCAAGAAGAAACCAACAAGAGAAGAGATAAGAAGATGACATGCACAACAGAAAAACGAAGGGATCCTAATAGGCCTTGCAAACATTGCAATGTAGATGGACACATGGAAGTGACGTGTTGGAAACTTCATCCATAATTATGTCCAAAGTGGCTAAAGTACAAGGGGAAAATCAAGGGAGCTACCAAGACAAAAAAAGAAGTGATAGAAAGCACCTCTGATCTAGATGAATTTATGGTCTGCACCACATTGCAACAGCCAAAGGTAGGTGGAGATAAACATGCATTATTCCGAATCAAAGTTCAAATGAATAAATGAAAGGTAAATTCCTTGTTTGATAGTGGTTCTCAATGTAATATGGTTTCCAAAACATTAGTTGATGATCTTGGTATAGAAACCCATGATCTAGTGCAGCCAAGTTCACTAGTATGGTTGCAAGGGAAAACAATTATGAGAATCACTTGACGATGTAAAATCAAGTTTGCAATTAGTGCCAAATATGTTGATGAGTTAGAATTTGAAGTTTCACCATTGGACACATGTGGAGTGATGTTGGTTAGCCACTAATTGTGGGATAGGGATGCTACCTTATACATGAGAAAAACCAAGTACCACTTGGTCAAGGGTGGAAAGGCATACCTCATCAAAGCACATCAAGGGAGAAATATCATAACTCCTCTAGCAAAAAAACAATGGTAGACAAGTAGGAGACAAACCACCTTTGTCAAAAATGGAATGGTGGATATTCAAAGACAAATGGAGGTCTTTTGCTTCTGTCTCCTTAGTGGTCCATCTTTTGGGGACCAAAATCCTTCAAATGGGGAGGTGTGTTTCAAATTGGATCTTGGAAAATGTTTGTAAATGTTGTAAATAAACATGTTTTAGTTTTTTTTTTCATTTTATTTTGTCTTCTAGCACAATGGGAAGGTGAAATGAACAACTCTGACTGTTTTCCTTCCAAAGGAATCCCATTAAAAACATTGAGGGTTGTAGTGAAGAACAAAAGAATGAAAGGATAATTTTGGGAGGCCAATAACAAAGATAAGAGCTCGTGCAAATTGCTCGAAGTCATGTGGATGAAGGAGTTAAATACCTTGTCCATGTTGAGCGAAGGTATCTATGTGCCATGGATTTTTGCAAATATAATATGCTAGTGTGTAACAGTGCATAAGATTTTGAGCATGCATAGCTCACTCCCTTGTAATGAATTCGCCAAGCATAATAAAATTCCATTGGTTCTAGTTTCCTCTATTTTGGTTTCTTATGTCTAATTGGCACTCTGGAAGATAGTTGTGGATTTTGTTAGTTTAGTTATATTGTTGATTATTACCACCACAACTATGAGATCCTTTCACATGTTCCATTTTTATTTGTGCACACTATAAAAAAATTCCTGTAGAATTGAAATGACCCAAAATACTTATGATTGGGGTTGAATCTATGATTAAGTGCACCCCCTTTTTAAATTGTTTGTTGTTTTTTTGATTAGTTGGCCACTAGCCATATCTATAGGAGAACTCTTTAATCTACAAATTATTACCTTGCAAATGATTTTAAATGCATGTTGGGGTTTTTAAAATTGAATACAATGGCAATGCATAGAGAGGCTACAAAGAACAAGCATATTTTACACTTTGGTTGTAGTTGAAAGTGAATTCAAATTACAAAGATAGAGTAGTTTGAATTCCACAATGTGTATCCATGTTAGTGAATTGTGTGGACTCTCAGCCCCTCAATTATAGATCAATATCAACGATCGAGATTCATTTTTGTCCCTTGGGAAGTTGAAGCAGATTGATGGTCTAGATTAGTTTCAATTGTTTGGGAGTTGGAGTCGATCAATGATCAATATCATATTGTCTTGAGTATAAAAAACCCACATTCTTTGGGGATTTGGCCAAAGGAAATCATTGATGACCGATGAGATGATGGTCAAGTGTTGACCATATTTGACGAAGTGTTTTTGGTCCCCAAAGAAAATCGTCGATGGGTTGATGGTTAGTTGTTGACCAAATTTGACAAAGTGTTTTTGGTCTGTAAAGGAAATCGTCGATGGTCGGGTATCGACTGGATTCGAATAAGTATTTTCGGTTTCCAAAGGAAATTGTTGATGGTCAATGGGTCAATGGTCATGCATCAACCAATTCGACGAAGTGTTTCATCGAGAAAGAGAAATTGTTGATGATAGATGGACCAATGGTCGAGCATCAACTGAATTGGAGAGGTATTTGGGTCATCCAAGAGAAAAATTCAATATACGATGAAGGAAAGAGGGTGATGATGTGTCATGCCATGTCTGCACCAACGTGTCATGCCATGTCAACATCCACATGTTGTGCCACACTATCCAAGTTGACATCTCAGGATGATGTGCCATGCCATGTCAACATCCACATGTCATGCCACGTCATTCAATAAGGATTTTCTATGGCCGGTGGCTAATGGTTGGGTTAGACGAACTAGAGAAGTGTTTCATCAGTTAACGGGAATTATTGAAGGTTGGGTTGGCCAGTTTGGTAATGTGTTGTAAGTGGTTACCAAGAGAAATGATCGATGGTGGATGGGATGATGGTTGAGCATTGGTCGAATTGATGAGGAGTTTCATTCACCGATGACTGATGTCCGATGGTTGGATCGATTGGTTTAGCGTTGTGTTGTGAATCGACTGTCAAGGGAATGGGTTGATGGTTGATGGTTGAGTAGGTAGTTTGGGAAAATTGTTGTGCATGTCCAAACGAAAGTGTTGATCATTGATCGTTGATGGATCTCGAATCAAAGGCTCATATTTCACTGATTTGAGATCAACAACTCATATTTAAAGGGCTCTAATAACCGTAAAATAGTCAGTTTTATATAAAATTTTCCTAATTTTTCATATTTTTGAAGGTCATTAAATTGTGAGGCAATTTTGAGGCCTTAAACGATGTTTTTTAGCCAATCAAAACCCATGAGAAAAAAATGTACCAAGGTACACTTGTGTCTTCCACTCAAATAAAAGAACTTAGAGAGAGCTATACAATGAGATATCTCAGGCACAAAACATAGCTTGTTTGAGAAAGTTATAGCGCCCAAAACAGTGAGGGTAAAATTTTAGAGCCAAATTACTTCAAGAGGGAATAAATCCTTGCTCATAAATTCATTTCAGGCACAGGAGAAACCTATGAAGATATTTTGAACCAAAGAATAAATCCATGGAACCAAATTTGGAATTTGGGTATGTAAAACTGTGCGAGAATAGAAAGAAGACACATGTAGCATACATGGATACATAGGGTAAAACAAACTAAACTTCTCCAGTCTACCATAAATTTCAAATCAAAGATCAGATTTGAGAAAACAAATAGTTGTTGGAAAGGTATTGAGGAGTAGAAGACATTTATCCACCCAAGATTTTGAATTGGGCATTAAAATTTCTCAGAAAGTGATAAAATAATTTATGTAGCAGTAAAAGAGTGGAAATAACAACCTCTAAATGTTGTAACTTTTTGCTCAAAACTCAAATTGAGGCATGAGTACAACCATTGGAAATTTATTTTAGAGAGGAATTCAACTAAGGAATCATATTTTGATTTGGTGCATTGTGTCCTTCATAAATTGGGATAAAGAGTAATCTATATTCTAATTGATGAAATATTTTATGTTATGCATGTTATAACAATATTTATTACATTCACATTTATTGCAAAATTAAAGGTACATGAAAGAAAATTTTGTTCTTATATGAGCACTGAAGTTATGGAATATGCTCATGAATCTTATATCCATGAGGAAGAGATCATAGGTTTTCATGTTAGCATGGGTAATGCTGAGACAATGTCAAATGGGAGAAGAGGTAGGCATGAGTCTGTAGCTATGAGAAGACTTCATAGGGAAGTGCAGATCTATAGAGAAAATAATGAAAGGATTACGAAGGCTCGGGAAGAAATACTTCAGATTTTGGATATGTTTCATAATAAACTCAATAAATACTCTAGCACCAAGCAAGTAGCTAGTTCTAGACAAGTGACAACAAACATATCTCAAAGCAAAAGGGATGATCATGGAATGATAGAAAACCAAGAAGCAAGAGAAGGCATCATCATTCACCAAAGAAATCCACTAGAATAACTCATGCAAGTTCAGGTCCAGGGAGCATCCCAAGTATGTGTCTTGTCCAGAGGCAAAGGAGAAGGCCTGAGGTAGACATCTTAGAAGGTGAACTTAGAAAAATCAAGCCACCAAATTTAAATGGTGAGCATAGGAAAGGAGAATATGTTGAGGCCTCACTGTTGGAAATGAAGAAACATTTCCATATGCATGATTACCCCTCAAGGGTAGAAGCTAGAATTGCAAGCTATCACTTGCAAGGAAAGGAAACCATGTGGTGGGATCAACTTAAGCAATCCAAACACCTTATGAGAAGAGGATCTCATGGAGGCAGTTCAAAGTATATTTCCAAGAGTAATATTTGTTTGAGCATTAGTATGAAATAAATATGAAAAAATTCTTTGAACTCAAATTGGGAAGCATGACAATGGACGAATATGAGAAGAGGTTCTTTGAATTGTTGAAGTATGTGGACTTCATAAAGGATGAGAAAGTCAAAATCCAAAGGTTTCAAAATGGTTTACCTTCTTTATACAGTGACAACATTCTATATAATAACCCCAAGACAGTGGAAAAATCCATAAGGATAGCAAAGCATCTTTATGAGAAAAGTAGAGGAAGGCCAATTTTCCAAAAGGCTTGGAATGACAAGATGAAGGGTAAAATGGACCAAAGGCAAAAAAATTCAAGCCACCCTTTTTCAAGAATAGTACCCAAGTAAATCAACAAGGTTAGTTAGAGCAAAAATGGATACAAGACTACAAATTCATTTGGGAAAAGGACAAGGTAGAAACCAGTAAATGTTGGGGATGTGAGGGAAATCACTTATATAGGGACTTCCCTCACAAAATAGAAATAATGAGGATCGTCCACAACATTCATGAGGATGAAACAATGGAATATATGGGACTTAAGCATGTTAAGGATTTATCTAGCCTTGGATAACAAGAAAGAAAAATATCAATTCCCCATAATTGAAGTGGAAGGTAAGATTGATAACTAGCCCATAGAAAATTTAATTGAATCTAGAGCTATCCATAGTTACATAAATGCTAATATTGTTGAAATATTTCACTTAAAAAGGAGTAAGGATAAGAAATATTGGTTAGTTCAGTTAGCCACAGGGGGCTAAGAGGAAAACCAATGAGCTATTTAAATATTGTCCAATAGAAACGAATGGACTCAACACAAAGGTAGATGTTAACATCATACCATTGGGTTCATATGATTTCCTAATTGGAATGGATTGGATGGAAAAACACAATGTTTTCCTGGACTGTTACAACAAGAAAATCACATGTCTTGATGAAGAAGGGTAGCAAGGCAAGATTCAAGTAATTCCAAGATTTGTAGTTCTTAGAGATATTTCAGCTATGCAGTTGAAGAAGAGTTTCAGAAAGTGATGCTAGATTTTTGTAGCCCATATGGAAGAGGTATCCAAATATAAAGTGGAAAGAATTGGTGATCATCTTGTCTTAAGGGATTTTGAATATGTTTTTAGGGAGATTCCTAGATTTGTACCAAAGAGAGACATTGATTTCTCAATTGATTTGGTGCCAAGAGCTTCCCCAGTGTCCAAAACACCTTACAAAATGGGCACACCAAAGTTGAAAGAGTTTCAAATGAAACTTGAAAAACTTTTAAAGAAGGTATATATATGCCCAAGTGTGTCACCTTGGGGTGCCCTAGTTATTTTTTGAAAAAGAAAGATGGAACCTCAAGGTTGTGCATTGATTTCAGACAACTAAATAAGGTCACCATAAAGAACAAATATGATTTACCAAGGATTGATGATTTTTTTGATCAGTTGAAAGGTTCAAGAATATTTTTGAATATTGACTTGAGATTAGGTTATCATCAAGTGAGGATAAAGGAAGAAAACATCAACAAGACGACATTCAAAAAAATATATGGGAATTTTGTGGTCGTGATAGTGCCACTTGGAATATCAAATGCCCTATCTATTTTTATGTGTCTAATGAATGGAGTGTTCTAGGAATACTTGGACAAGTTTGTAATTGTGTTCTTAGATGATATACTCATCTACTATAAATCATAAGAGGAACATGAGAAGAATTTGAAAATGGTGTTGCAAGTTTTAAGAGATCATAAATTATATGCTAATATACGTATATCCATATTTTATCAAAAGAAGATTCACTACTTGGGGCATATAATTTCAGAAGAAGGGATAACAATGGATCCTAAGAAAATAGAGGCCATTAGAGGATGGCCAACGTCAAGAAATGTCACAGAGGTTATATTATTCATGGGTCTTATATGTTATTACCGAATATTCATAAAAGGATTCTCAAAGTTTGCAGGTCCAATCACTTTGCAAAAGAAGGGAGTGATATTTGAATGGACTTCCAAGTGTAAAGAGATATTTTAGCACTTGAAATATATTTTGACAAGTGCACTGATATTAAATATTGCATATCCATATGAATATTTTGTTGTGTGCACAAATGATTTCAAGGAAGGACTGGGTGGAGTCCTCAGTAAAAAAGATCATGTTGTATGTTATGAGTCTAGGAAATTAAATGACCATGAGAGGAATTATTCTACACATGACCTGGAACTAGAAAACATTGTACATGTATTAAAAATGTGGAGACATTATCTTATGGGAAATAAATTTGAGCTAAGGACAGGCCACTGTGGTTTGAAACATTTGTTTAGAAAACCAACATTAAATGCCATAAAAAATAGATAGTTGGAATTCCTTAGTGAATATGATTTTGAAATTAATCACATCAAAGGAAAGGAAAATCAAGTGGCTAGTGAACTCAACAAGAGAGATCATGAAGTACATATTGCATCCATTAGCGTGTACAAGACTAATATGAAAGATAAAATTATTGCAGTAACAAATTCAGACTAGCAATATCTAAAAATAAAAGAAACATTAAAACAAGGTAATTTTCAGTAGAAATTTAGTTTTTTATGAGATAAAAGAAGATGGAATTCTCATGTACAAAGGAAAGGTATATGTATCTAATTCCATTGAGCTGACAAATGTAGTGCTAAAGGAAATACACAATGTTCCATTTGTCGGGTACCCAGGATATCAAAAGACAATTGCAGTGGTAAGAAGCCAATATTTTTGGTCAAGAATGACAAAAGAAGTGGTTAATTGCATAGCCAGATATTTAGAATGCTAGAAATTGAAGATTGAACATAGAAATCCAGTATGGTTACTACACCCATTTCCCATTCTAGAATGGAAGTGGGAAGTTGTCTCAGTTGATTTTATTACAAAGTTTCCCAGAACAATGAAGCAACATGATTTCGTCATGGTGGTGGTGGATAAATTAACTAAGGAATCACATTTTATTCCAGTGAAGACTACACACAAGGAACCAAATATTGCAAAAATATATAAGAAAGAACTTGCTAGGCTTCATAGAGTTCCTAAGGCAATAGTTTCAGATAGATATTCAATATTTACTTCCATATTTTAAAAGGGTTTGTTCAAAGGCTTTGGAACAAATCTAAATCTTAGTACAACGTATCACCCAACATCAGATGGGTAGACATAGAGGACTAACAAAATAATTGAGGACATCCTCAGAATATATATGATGGATCAACCATCAAAGAGGGAAGATTACATCCACTTAGTATAATTTTCATACAATAATGGGTATCAGGCCTCATAAAATATGAGTCCATTTGAAGCAATGTATGGCAGAAAGTGTAACACACCAGTGAGTTGGGATAATATAGAAAACAAAGTAGTTGTTGGGCCATAATTTTTCAATGAAATGGAAGAGAAGATGGAAATAATCAAGAAAAATTTAAAGGCTTCCCAGGATAGGCAGAAAAGTTATGCAGACAATAATAGAGTGTTCAAAGATTTCAAAGTGGGCGAACATGTATTTTTAAAAGTGAAGGAAAATAGAAGTTGGTTAAGATTAGGAAATTGCCCAAAGTTGGTAGTGAGATATTGTGGATCTTTTGAAATCTTAGAAATGATAGGGCCAGTTGCATACGTGCTAGCATTGTGTACATCCATGAGAGTGCATAATTTGTTTCATGTATCAATATTAAAGAAATATGTGTCGGATCTTAACCACATAATTGACTGGAATATGATCCAGTTGGAGCATGAAGGGGAGTTTTGAGTGGAACCATTACGCTTCATGGACCATAAATTCAAAGTGATCAGGAACAATACCATAGGGTTGGTAAAGGTTCAATGGAATTTCTACAGTCCTGAAGATTCAACATGGGAGCATAAAGAAAACATGCGAGAATAATACCCATAATTGTTTTTCAATTATGAAGAAAATAAAATGCAAGAATCCATTTTGAGTAGCTAGAGTCCTCGAACCACATCTCATAGTCCTAGCCAACCTGTGTTGGGATCTTGATAAAATAATGACACATTCCTTGGGTTATCCCTAATAAATGAATGGTGCATTCCTTCGGTATACATGTTAAGAGGAGCAGGAGATTTTGGTTCAAGGAACTGTTGTTGGAGTGGCGAAATTGTATAATTTTATTTCTTAAGTATTGTGATGTAAATTTGTGTGTGTGTGTGTGTGTGTGTGTGTGTGTGTGTGTGTGTGTGTGTGTGTGTGTGTGTGCATGTATGTATGTATGCATGTAAGTATGTCAACATAGTGTGAACAAAGAATGGTGCACCATTGTAGAGGAGGGGGAGTGTAACATCCCCACTATAATCCCTAGTTTAATTAATGCTTATGTAGATATAATGTGTTGTTATGACGAAAGTGATGTATATGAAAAAAGTATTTCTGAATTTTAACAATAAAATGTGATGCCAACTTCTAAGGGGACATGGACGGAGATGGGGGGAGAATTAATCCGTAAGAGAGGGGAGGTTATAAGATAATTCCTAATAGAGGGGTCCAAGGGGGAATTACCCATGTCTATTAATTCCACCCACAATCCTAAATTTTATTATCATTATGTATTAAACTCTAGTTTATGATTGGGTGTTCCCAAAGCCAATCATTAAATGCATGTTAGAGGGTGAGTGTGAGAAGTCACATCCCATAGTTATTGCGAGCATGGGGGATGAGTACATTCATCTTGGGGAAGTGTGTGAGTCAAGAAAGCAAGACAAGGGCAAAGGAGACAAATTCACATGGGATGTGTTGAGGGGTCTTAAATCTCTTTAACTCAACAACAGGAACCAAACCCGCCATTGAGGCCCAATTAGACTCTACAGCGTTTAAGGGTGGAATGGTTCTCCAGATCTTGAGATCCAGCCAATTAATCAATGGGCTTTACGTTTTCTTATGAAGGCTTCCCCTTCAGTTCTAACATTCTCTTTTTGTATTTGTTTTAATAGGTAGGACTGATACAAGATAAAAGTCGGTATAAACCAACTAGGTAACAAAGTGGTAAAATCTTAACTACTGGAGAAGAGGATGAGCTTGGGATAACCCTTTCACTCTTAAATGTTGCAGATTCTAATTGGGCCTCGGTGGCAGTTTTGGTTCCTATTGTTCATTTAAAAGGATTTAAGAACCCTCAACAGAATTGGCGCTAGAAGGAGGGTGAGAAGAATGAATGGTTGACAATATTTTTTCCAAAATCTCTCACACAACCTGTAGATTCAAAACATCCCACATGCATGGATAGTCATTCCCAAGACATCCCACACACACTGAGTACTCCTGAAATGAGTAAATCACCCCAACACAAGGAAGAATGCATGTTCCATGATATACCTTATGCTCTTCCTCGTGAGGAATTGAACCAATTCATAGGAATCACAAGAGCTTACACCCGTCATATCGGTGCACTGCCCTTAGCTCCGTTACTTTTGGTATCACCATAACAATTACACTTGAAATTTGAGTTTCAGATTTAGTGGGGGACTAAAGCAATGAAGAAACATGGCATGATTTGGAGGTCCAGGTCATATGTGGTGGCATGTGGAAAAATATAGTGAGAGTGCAAAGGAGAGGATTCGATGGACCATGGATCTTGAAGCAACCTAGATCAACGACCAAAACCCATATCGAGTGGCGAAATAATGCGAAGTTTAATTATGTGAAGACAGGCTGGGGAAAACTATCATTGTTTCATTCATGGACACGTGGTGCTTTCAGAGGTACATCAGGGCAGAAAGCAGTCTGCCTAAAACAATTTTCCCAAAAGCCCCAATGTCATGGTTTCTAATGTCATTTGAATACATCGAATCAACAATCCATGTGGGGGAAGGTAACGGCTGGTCAAATCACCTCATGCCACTCATTCAGGTACTTCACATCCATGCAATGTCAGGCGAACTTTGCTGGATAACTAACTCTAAGGCTCATCATTCGAAATAGATTGGTCAAGCGTGATAAACCAACATACCTACAAGTAATCTTGTCGGTAATTCATGATTGAGACTCAAGGACTACCAATCTTCAAATATGGGTGGTGTTATTCTGCTCTGGGAAATCGCTGTCTCGTTCACAAGCAAAGTAATCTCAAACTGGATCGATTTCCTGATTTTTGTAGAGTTAAGGAAAAAAAAATCATGGTCTCTGCAAAGTTGGAAGATATGGACAAAGACAATAAAGCAATATCCAGTGAAACAAGGTTTTCAACTAACATGACAAGCTTATCAATGAGTAAGAAAGAAAGGTCAATTGCACAGATATTAGCAACCAAATTCCATACTGACCCTGCGATAGAACCAAAATCAGGGGTAAGATTAAATCCTGTTATGAGGGACCTAATCATCAACGAACAAATGGATGAACTCTACAAGCGAGCAGTGAAGAATAAATGGAGAAAACAACAGAAGGAAAAAACCAGAGTTGAGGCGGTCAAAAGCATTGGGGAAAATCAACCAGTCTGGTTGAACACTCTAAAAGATGAAATTGCCATGCTGGAATAAATTCTCAAGTGGAATTGAGTACGTTCCAGAAAATTTTAGACATATGGAATTCAAATAAAAAGCCTCAAATATGTCAGACTTGTTTGTAACAATCCCTGTAAAATAGGAAAATTGTTGTTATACATTACTCCTTTTTGTAACCAACCTCTATCTTTAGAACTATGGGGAAGTTTAATCGTTTTGAATTCCACGTGTAAATCCTCTCTCTCTCTATATATATCATTTTGAGGATATAGAAGGCATGAGAGAAATTGGGGGCATGCCCTCATTGCAGGTAGACATTGTAAGATCATGGAACTAAATTGAATATATGACGCAGAAGAAAATTTTTGAATTGTTTTTGAAAAGATTCTAATTGGTTTTGATGAGTTATGTCTTCCTTCATAGTGTGTGTTTCCTATGTCTTTAAAATTCCATTTGCAAGTTCCTCTTTTAAATTGGAAAGTTAAAAGTCCGGAATTCATTTGATGATGCTCTAGACTTAGCAATTTAAATTCATGTGATTATCTTCTCAACTATTTCAGAATTCATTTTAATATACTCTAAAGCAGTTATGTGTTTTCCTTTTTCCTCTTTTTCCATGCAAATTTTAGTTTGAAAACTCAGACTCATCGCCTCACTTGGCCTTTCTCCTCTATATAACTTCTAATGACCTGTTATTGCATTATTTATTTCTGACTCCTTAGCCCAAATGTTACCCCTCATTTCTTTAGCAACTTCTTAATACCCCCCAAAGCGAACCAAATCTAGACAATGATTTCCAAAGAAATATCAAGTGACATGAGAGAGCCCTCTCTTAGTTGGGTGAGCTAGTGCCCAGTTCTAAAGCTGGCTGAAACAGTTACCACTGTCATTTGTCTATCATCCAGACAAAATTTACAGAGTGCTAACATTCTAGCGTCGTTGCCAGGGACAAAATTGAAAATTTTCCCTAGGAAAGAATGACATGGTTGAGTTCTAAGGTATGAGAGCAGTAGACACTTGGGCACATATTGGTTGTATTCCTGCTCCGACAACTCCACACATCATAAAATCAGTTTGAAGGTGATTCCACTGGTAGAAGAATCCAGAAATTTAAATTTTCAATGGAGAATCCACTCTCAATACAAAATATGACTTCCAAAACATTATTGGCGACTCCACTCAATCTTCAAATGTAATTTAGATACTCCACTAGAAATGAGATCCCTTGATAGAGGTATGAAAAGACATTATGTAAGAAAACAAGTATTTAAAATTGGATTTTTCCAAAGCATTTTATTATTTTTTATAAGTTGCCTCTGGTCCTTCCTTAAACATTTCAAACTAATGTGTATTTACCTACTGCATTCTAATGATAATCATGAGAATCTTTCAATTGTATATCCTCCTCTTAAAGTTGTACATGCATATCCTCACTGTATCATTGATTTTGATAAAAAAAATTCCATCTGGGCCATGTGATGACCATAACCAAGTTGACGAGCCCCAGGAAACCAGGGTCGATATTTCATCTCCTACACTTGATTCAACACCCTCCAAGACTTAGCATAGATATAGAACCTTGAATTTACCCTACATCCTTCATGTTTTTCCTCCAAAACAGTATGAGTACCTACCTATGTTTGATGGGGAGCCTGATACCATCTCAGCTGAAAAACACATCCAAGGGTTTGAGCATTTTATATATTTGTTTGAGATTGACCATGATGATGCTTGCATGAGGGCCTTCTCTCAATCCTTGAAAGGAGACACCAAAGTCTGGTTTAAAAATTTGCATCCAGAGACAATTAGCTCATGGGAGGAATTGAAAGATGTCTTTTTAAAGCTTTGGGGTAGGAAGAAATATTTGGATCTACAACTTATAGAGTTCTATGCCTTAAAAAAGAAGAGAAATGAAACTATTTTTATATTCAGTAGAAGGTTTTCTAGTATCTATCACAATTTGTTCAAAGAAATTCAACCGACTGAAGCTGTTTCCATGCTCCATTATGCAACTACTCTCCATCGAGATTCATCTTTCCTCCTAATGGAAAGAAGACCTAAGTCCTTACAAAAAATGTTTAATGATGCTTAGGACATTCAACACAACATCCAAGCATGTAAACAAATCCAAAATGAGGGATTGAATGCTCAAGAACGTGAAAGTGAATATGAAAAGAAAAGGGTTGATTGGGATCTTGAGCATAGAATTAACAATATCATAGGTCCTCTTGAAGTTTCCAATACCAATGATTCTGCAAAAAAATATATTCCACATGTTGAAAGAGGGGGTGTTGATCCATCTCATGATAAGCAAAGAGTTGATTGTTTTATGTATTCATTGGTAGATAGTCAAGAAGATGAATTTACAAATTAGTTTGTTGAAGAATAGTTTGATGTTCCTAGATTGTTATTTTTAGATGACATCACATATGTGGTTGATTTGCCTGTATATGACAAATATGAGGATGATTGTGATGTTGAAGATGTTTTTTTTTAGCAGCACGGTGACATAAATCAACCTACGTATCATAGTTACAAAGAGAAAAGTGTTGGATCAGCTGAAGAGAATTCTCTACCTTTATACTTTGCTGCATTTAAATTGTTGAAAGAAAATTCTAATATCATTATTAATACAAATGAATTTGTGCTAATGCAAAATCACACAAAACCAACGAAACAAATTGACAAGATATTGCAGCACTATTCTTAGGTGTTTGATGTCCCTATTACTTGTTGTGTAGAAGATCTTATAAGTTCAAAAGTGTAGCCATTGGTCAAAGATAAAGCCAAAAAAGAGCATGTTCGACAATCCAAAGATATTGAAAAACGTGCCTATGAAAACAGTGAAGAAATTGAAGAAAGTTTGAAATCAGGTATAAGGACCTTACCATTGTGTTTTTCCTCTTTCAAACTGTTGAAACAAAATATCTGTAATGTTTCAAATCAGAAAGCATCTAGGAATGATGTTAAATATAAAGAAAGTAGTGGACTTACAAATAAAAACTATCTTCCTTTATGTTATTCTTCCTTTGAATGGTTGAAATAAAATCATGATATAACATTGTTGTTGGGAAATAAACCCTATGGACTAGCAAACTAGGGTCAGACTTGCATGCAAATATTGACCGTAAAGAAATGACCTTTTAACCTACCACCCAAAACTTAAACCCCTCTTTCACGATACATGCATGGTAAAGAACTACTAACCTTTTTACTGATGTTTGGTGTAGATCCTCCGTTGTGATTTTCCCGCTCACTTGCGCTGCTCCCTCCAAAGTTAACCTACAATCAAGACAAAACACTACGCACGCATGCTACTTTTCTACTTGAGGGTTAGAAATTAAGCATAAACTACACTATTATTTTCAAAATGAAACGACTTACAATCAAAGTCGAGACTGGCCACTGCTCCTTGATCCTGATCCTGGGCTCATCCTCTTCTTTGTCCTCCAACTGCTTTGCATTAATTCTCCTTAGGCTTGAGGAAAGGCTAAAGGGTTGGGACAACTGGATTCGGCAAATGGGCAGATTTTCTTCGTTGTTATTTTCCTCCTCCAAATGGTACCCCTACCCCTTCTTTTATAGGATAGAAGGAGCTAGGGTTTTGGACAAACTCTCGGCCATGCATGGTCGGGAGTTTCAGTTAACTGACCTATAGATTTTTGTCCCGTCGACAACTTTCCTTTTTTTTGTGATTCTAAAGGTAAACACAGGTTGTAGTGGGCCTGCTAGCATTTACGTTTTTGTACACGCGGGCTGTAGTGGGCCAGCTAGCATGTACTTTTTTAAAAATGGAGTTTTTAGAAGAGTTGTTCAGTAGTTTTTGGCAAAGAAGGGATATGAGTTGGCCTGATGCCAGGTAAGCATGTGTGGTGCAATTTAGGGTTATAACAGATGCCCCCTAATGTGTGAGGTCGGAAGAGAATCTGATGGCCGAAATACATTACCAATCTTTTACCAATCTGTACTGATGTGTTGAATGAGTGAGCCCAAGGATCAGGAACCAGGAGGTGTCGTCTGCAAAATAACAAATGTCTCACCGAGGCGGGCATACCCATGCTCGGGATAAAATAGAACCATGGCTACCAATCAAATACACTGTAGATCCATGTCAAATAACTATAAAGAGTAGCCAGGAATAATACACAGCAGAGCTACATCTCGAAATCAGAAAGATATACATATGGAGTATCCATCTTCCAAAAGTAGATTCAGCCTGATGACTGTACTTCAGAGCTCGAGCAACAACTTCAAAATATTCTAAAACTTGGGTAGGAGTGTAATATGAGTGTACGACTGCACTACCCAGAGGTCTTCGACGGTTCATCAGTTATGGACTTGATAATCTTGATGATCAGGCTGAAGGCTTCAGTGATTTTGAATAAAGACTTGATTAGACATTCAGGATGGTTGGGTATGCGGACAAGAGACATATTGCAGAGGGGCCGACTCAGGCTTAGTGACAAACTTCCCTTGGATAATAGCACGACAAGTGATAAGACTCGGGCAGCATATCTGTTAATCATAAGTCTACGAAGCAGGAGGCAACGCAAACTCTCCATATGTTTGGAAGAGTAACCAAACGGTGGAGGACACAACTCTATATAGAGAGAAAAAGATTCCTAAGGTCGTACTACATCCCATAGTCTGATGATCAAATGGACATATGTGCTTTATCCAAGGGTGACTCATTATGCTGCCAATAAAGAAAATACCTTTCCCATCCTCTTTTTGGGGTATATTTAATTTTTTTGTTCTTTTTGATGATTTTTTGAAAAAGAATAAAGGAATATTACGTTACAATGGAGGAACAAGTACAACAAACATACAAGCTCGAGGCACAAAGACAAGACTGATGTTCTGGGAAATGATACTCGGAAAAAATCCTCTAGTGGCCAAAGGTGTTAAGACGCAGAAGCAAATTGTTACAAGGCTAATGGGTAAGGTATGCAAATGCAGTTGATAGAACACACAATGGTAACGTCCTTCGATGTAAGTTTAACGAGCCTAGAGAAGGGAATCTCGGTAGTTTTTCATATTTAGAGAGTCTGAAAAATCATAAAAGGAGACTCCACTGGGGCACCTTTTTCGACAATAGTCTAGTCGGTTCGAAAAAGGGATAAACTAGCACCGATTAGGCGTCAATTCAAAACCATTTTAACGAGTGTGAAAAGGACAAGTTCACTCAGCTATTTTTTCACTTTTAAGGAGTCTAAAAAAAGCTTAATTACGGACTCCATCAGGAATGTTCTTCTGGACCATTTTAACGAGTGTGAAATAATAAGGTCACTCGGCGATCTTTTCAATTTTAGGGAGTCTGAAAAAATCTTAACTATGGACTCCGTGGGGGTTTCTTTTTCATAAATTTAGTCCCTCAGGCCCGAAAAAGGAATAAAATTATACCTGAGGATACTCTTCTAAAGAATGAGAATTCAATAGAGTATTCCTTTGTTCGTACAGTTGACCATCCGGTTCGAAAAAGGGGTAAACTACCGCCGGAAAAACATGACTTCAAATTTCAGTTTAACAAGCATGAAAGGCCACAAGATCACTCGACAATCTTTTCATGTTTAAAGGGTTTGAAAAGGGCTTAAAAGGAGACCTGTTTAAGGAACGTTCTTCTGGACCAGTTTAATGAGTGTGAAGAAACAAGGTCACTCGGCAATCTTTTCATCTTTAAGGAGTCTGAAAGGGGCTTAAAGAAGACTCCATTTAAGGAACATTCTTCTGGACCAGTTTAACGAGTGTGAAGAAACAAGGTCACTCGGAAATCTTTTCTCAGTTAATCCGGACGAGATCGAAAAGCATAAAGAAGACACCATAATGGTTACTTTTCTTAATTAATCTGGACGAGATCGAAAAGCATAAATGCAGTCTCACCGGATGTTGCTTTCGGATCTCAAAACGAGCTTGAAAAAAAACAAAGTTAGCTCATGATAGACTCTTTGTGGGTCAATGCCTGGCATCTCCTCAGGGGAGTTGTATGCTCCGACGAAAACATTGTCTATGACACCAGGGGTTCTAGAGATATTGATAGGTATCATTTCAACAACGGTTTCCATATTACCCTCAACATAGATCTTGTGTGTAGCTAAGGGATTAGTATGACAAGACCTATCTCCAGTCATAGTCACGATGAATTCTCCTGCTTTGATTCGGCTTAACTTTGGGAGGAAATATGATCTGTGATGAAGATATTCCCAAGGTTTGTGCTGACTAGTCATTACTTTGATTACTGCTTCATCGGAAGGCAAGACTAAGTCTAATGAATCGGTGGTAGCAAGAGAACCCTGAGCCCAAATAGGCTCAAGAAGTGGATCCAACTCTTGTGTGGGAGTCGGATCAGAGATATTTGAAGCTTGCTGGACTAAAGAGTATGCTACTTCAGCGGCCGACAAAGGCATGGACATGCCGGGGTGCCTTGTCTCATCCATCGTGGCTAATGGGGAAGGAAGAATCCATGGATCCTCAAAGTAAGTCATGCGGAACGACGAAATGTGAAAAATATCAGCCTTGTGGTGATTCGATATAAACTTGACATCGTTATGAGGAGGTGGGTAATCAAAGGTACCCATCAAGGATGGGCACAAACCAACTCCTACGTTAACGACACCGAGCTGAGGATTATCAATCATGGGAACTGTGGATGCCCCCAAAGCTGGGTAAGTCCTAGAGAAGGACAATTGATCAATGGTCACTATCTGACCCTCATGTGGAAACAACAAGACTCAGAAAATTTTAGCAACCACAACTTGCATAGCATAAGTCCAACTCCGACCTAACAAGAGGTTATAGTTGAGGGGAACATCGACTACCCCTACTTCAACGCACACGATCTTCCCTCCTAACTGCACAGGGAAAGAAGGAACGATGCCATGTGGTCAGAACAAATGGCCGTTGAACGCATTAAGGAGAGTAGGTGATGGGGACAAAGCGGGCTGACCAATGGCTTTCCAACATGCTAACGACATAACACAAGTCGAAGCACCCTCGTCGACCACCGTGCAGAATATATTTCATGTACAAGTTTTCGTGGGATGAGCCACTACTATCTGAAACGCGACGTGGTAAGGCAGACGAGGTTTCAAGTTGGTCGTATCTAACATGATGGTACCCGGGTTACAAGTCTTAGTAGAGCCTAAAGCAGTCAACAAGGCTTTCCTCTAAGCAGGGCAGCTTTGGAGGACCTCCAAAGCGGACATCGCACAAGGGGTTTGTGATAAATCTTCCACCACAAAGTAATTATGAGCGGCCCTTGCGTTTGGATTGTGAGAAGCTTTCTTAAATGCACCCTTTGGGATGCGTGTCATTGTTTCTCCCAATGTCTTCTCGATCTGTAGAGGAAGAGATGGGATCTCAGCTTCTTTACCCTTGTCAGAGGCGCTTGGTTTACTATAGTTGTGCACTCTAGTCGTTATTAAAGCATCACCCCTAACCATGTATACGTTCGCGGATGAGAAATTGTTTGGGGGAGGGCAGGTTTCCTGACTACCCCCTTTGGCACTTATAGAGGCTTGAGTTAAATTTTTCCCATGCTGAAAGGAATTAGTCAACACGGCTTGCTGCTACTGTGTGACAAACTTTTGGGCCTCTGCAAGTCAAGGACAAAGATGGGTTGGGTGGTCTTTCGCACACAAGTTGCATGGATACCTTGCCTTCCATTTTTCTGTGGTTCCCTCGCCAGCGGCATTAGTGGGTTTTTTCTCCCCCTTACCTTTCTTTCATTGTTTTTTCTTTCCTTCAGGCTGTTGGTTGGCCTTTGGGTTAGTCATCTGCACAGAGTGTACTTCTGACGTTTGGGTAGGAGGAGCAGCCAAAGCAGTAGTTTGGCTGGCTGCTGATTGTTGTATAGATAACTGTTGCAATTGCTTTTTCAATTGCTCAGCGGGCTTGGTTTGTGCTGAACCAACAATACCGTCGGCATGCGGTCCAGCTCTCTGTCTAGTTTTATCCAATATTGATCATGGTGCATCCGACATGATGTTGTATAATAAACCAGACTGAGAATAGATAAGCTCAAACTGTTGAGCCCTCATGATGGCATCTTCTTCGGAGAAAACTCCTGAAGTTGCGACGTCTTTGGATGATTGTGGGACTAAAGACTTAAGGAACCACTCAAGCAAGAATGTTGGTGGGACTGGTACTTTGATTAGACTCTTTCAGCGTCTCCACCGTCGGATATGATCAGAGATATGGTCTGCTATCGTCTATTCAAAATTGGCAAGCAGCTCTGTGCGAGCATCGTATCTCACAGGTAACTGGAAATGGTTAAGGAAGGCCATCGCCAGTTCGCCAAAAGAAGAATATCTTGAGCGATCAAGCTCAATGTACCATTTCGCGGCACTCCTGATAAGAGTTTGTTGAAACAATCGCAACTGGACAGAGTCATCTTTCAATGAGTTAGATGAACACCAAAGATGGAAAGTAGTCATGTGATCACCTGGATCTTCGTTAGGCTTGGCCTCGAACTTTGGAATGTCTGAAGGCAACTTCGTTGGCATAGGAGGCCAACGTGGATCGTGATAGATAGGATCATTTAACAACCTTGTCAAATCTGGCAAGTGTAATGTCGCCAGGAATGGTAGTTTGGGTTGCTGTTGATAGCCTGGGAAAAAGGGTCCTGGAGTTTGACTGGCACCAGGTTGCCAGGAAAAGTTTGGCTGCTGGCCCGGATTCTAGCAGAAACCATGGCCTTGACCAGCGTAAGGATTTTCCATCTATGGAGACATCATTTGTTGATTCCCCATGAAGGGCATAGGATGTTGGGCATTCATCGTGTCTGATGGACTTTGGGAAAGATTACCCCATGCCGGTCCTGCTGGGAGAGGCATAGAAGTCTGTCCGGGGTTCCATTGAATGTGGAAAGAATTACCCCAGAATGACATTCCAGAGGAGGGAATGGATCCTTGTCCTGAGTTCCAAGGTCCTGGTATATGTGCCCCCGACACAGGAATAGTACCCTGCACTGGAGTAGACTGTCCAAATATGGGAGTTCCCCCAGATGGGAAAGCAATGGATGCGAAAGTATTGTTACCAAACGTCCCATTCCAAAAAAACGGTGATGAACCTACCGGTAGTGTTTGCGCAGGTGTTCCTTGACTCCTAGCTCCAATTAAACTCGTGTGTGCAGGCTGCCCGATGGACTGCTAATGCAGACCACCAAGCGAAGGGGATGAAGGAGAGATATGGCCTCCAGCGTAAGGAAAATCATTAAAAGGGACAGGAATTCCCCCAAGTTGACCTTGCAGAGGAGCGTTAGAGCTCCCTACCCCCAGACCCAAAGTCTGTAAAGTAGAGTGAGTGAGTGGAGGACTTGTACCTAAACTAGGCATACCATATGAGAATGGAGAGTCTGTCACACTAGGTGTGAATATGGTTGTGGACGCCACGACAGATGGGGTCGGTCAACTGTGCGACGTAGTGGCGGTCGAGACCATGGTGGATCGAAACGACGACGGCAAGTTAGGAGATGCTTCTCCTATGGTAGCAACGGTGGTGGGAATGGAAGAATTCCCAGAGGAAGTAACAGCGTTTGTTTCCATAGCTGTGTGAGGCACTGACAGGCGTTCATAAAATTGGACTGGTACGCTGACCGATGGCCAAGTGTCAGTGGTTGGGGTTTCAACCGAACCAAGATTGGTGGTTGATTCCTCCAGGAGTTGTTCGGGCTCAATGGTTTGTAACCCAGTTGCTTCGAAAGACCCTTGTTGGTCTAGCTTCCACCTCAATGGTGGCAGGGGTGGCTCCAGTATCACCAGTGGCAGGCCCTGAAGCCTTCATGACCGGCGGAGCTCGAGATCCTCCATTGTGTGAGAATATCTAAGACATGCTAAGGTATTCTACACATTCAAACAGTAAGACACACTACAAAAGAAGCCCCTAAGAGATAAGACAAGCAAACACTAAACTAGCTGGAAGAACAGTTACAACAACCAACACTAGAGCAACTTACTGGTGCAAGTGCAACTCGAATACAGAAGCACCCTCCAGGTATACTCTGCAAAGCATGGCCCGATGTCTTCCCTAGGTACCGTGATATACCCCCGCAGTCACCTGTGTATGTCCCTAAAAAAGATTGGCAACTAGTTTTCTAGCACGCGAACATTCACCAGGTGGGTACAGTCGATAGTTGGGTAGACCACAATGAGCAAGGTATCAAGCCCGAAACCTATCAAGGGTATTGAGAGAAAATGGTCCAGAAGACAACTGAGGACCTCGAATGGATTCGAGACCCACGAAGCCCCGTGGCAAATGAAAACGACGGAATCCCTCAACAAATCCTCGATATGTGTTCTCCACTACGCTTGGTCTGGCTTTGGAGGGGTTATCTCCACTACCTTTCCTCACGCGACCTTGTGTTTATCCCCTGTGTTAAAGGGGGGTCCCAGATCACTTTCATGAAAATGGACTTCTACACTCCCTATCACAGACTCCAATGTTTGGTTTGAGTGGCCTTAGAGAGTTTCCTCTCCAACCTAATCCAAGGCCCTAGTCCTGAACTAGTGTATGAACCCTACAAACAAAAAGTCTAATAGATTTTAAATTAGCGTTTCTTTTATGTGATTTTTTACGTCACAGGATACGAAGGTGCAACTGATGATGTGTAAAGACTCAAAGCAAAAATGAATGAGAAATGCTGGAAACAAAAACTTTTACAAAACTGCAAAAATCAACAACTTTTCACAAAGAAAGGCTTCTTTTCTTTCCAATTTTTCTAGGATTTCATGCAGCAAACATAAAGGAATTTTTCTCAATCTACGAGCTACTTATGCTCTAAATGCACTGCAAAAACTTATGAACAAAAAGACTTCTTCCTAGCTATTGATGCAGAAACACAACTTTCAAGCAAAGAGGAAAATGAAAAGATTTTTTTTTTTTTATTAAAGTGCTAAATGAAGCAACAAAGGGAAAATGCCGACAAGCACAAAACCAAGAAAACAAAATAAAATTATGGCTTAAAGTGCAGATCGAAAAGAACCAGAGCAAAGACACACAATGGCAATCAAGAAAGCACCGACTCTTACGCTTGTCTAAAAACCATAAACCAAAATCTTTCTTTTTTATCTTTTCTATCAACAATCAACTAAGAAAAAACAGGCTAAGGGTAGGAGGCCCTAACCTACTGATTGTGCCACCCTAGACTCAAACCCCTGAGAGGAACACTTCTCACCATAGGAGGGGATGGCTGCCCCACCCTGATTGAAAAGCAACCAGTCAAGCCCGCAACTATCACTAAAACAGCACGCGTGCAAATGCGTGCTGAGCTATAATAGAGTGCGGGTACCCGCGGGCTGCACTTGCACAGGCTGCGTGTATGTATGAATTCTAAGACAAAACTAAACACAGGCAAGCCAGACCTGGAAGAGGCCTCTGGTACTGACAACCAGGGTCCCTTGAAGGCTTGGGTGCTTCTTCTTTAACAGAAAAGAAAAATAATTGCAAAGAATAACAAAACACTATAAAGCAAACTGAGACAAGACTGTGAACCAACAAGACTCAGACAAGATCCAGAAAGCCCCATGAGAATGTATAATTTTGACAGGGAAGAGGAGGACTGCCTCTTAAGATCTCTGACTCCTACACACTACTAAAACCTCTACAGCTAGCATTCACATGCGTGCTATATAAGGTTAGGGCGTGGGTTACATGCATGCAGGCCTTCTGTAGGCCACGTGTACCTCTGTGTGTCCTGATAATTATCGTCAAGCAACAGTCAAGGAAAAACCGGTATAAAGAACTAGGTTCCCTACTAGTTCTGACCTAACAGAAAACAGACAAACAAAGAAACAACAAATCTAATCCTTTAAACTACCCAAAAACCTCAACTAAATCCAGAAACCCTAAAGAGTAAGATCCCCAGTATGGTCGCCAATTCTGTTGTTGGGAAATATACCCTACGGACTAGCAAACTAGGGTCAGACTTGCATGCAGATATTGACCGTAAAGAAATGACCTTTTAACCTACCACCCAAAACTTAAACCCCTCTTTCACAATACATGCATGGTAAAGAACTACTAACCTTTTTACTGATGTTTGGTGTAGATCCTCTGTTGTTCTTTGCCCGCACACTTGCGCTGCTCCTTCCAAAGTTAACCTGCAATCAAGACAAAACACTATGCATGCATGCTACTTTTCTACTTGAGGGTTAGAAATTAAGCATAAACTACACAAATCATAGATAAATCATGCATTGGGACAGGAAAAGTATCTTTTTATTATTTTCAAAATGAATCAACTTACAATCAAAGTCGAGATCGGCCACTACTCCTTGATCCTGATCCTGGGCTCCTCCTCTTCTTTGTCCTCCAACTGCTTTGCGTTAATTCTCCTTAGGCTTGAGGAAAGGCTAAAGGGTTGGGACAACTGGATTCGGCAAATGGGCAGAGTTTCTTCGCTATTATTTTCCTCCTCCAAATGGTACCCCTACCCCTTCTTTTATAGGCTAGAAGGAGCTAGGGTTTTGGACGAACTCTCGGCCAGGCATGGCCGGGAGTTTCAGTTAACTGATCCATATATTTTTGTCCCATCGGCAACTTTCCTTTTTTTCATGATTCTGAAGGTAAACGTGGGCTATAGTGGGCCTGCTAGCGTTTACTTTTTTGTACACGCGGGCTGTAGTGGGCCAGCTAGCGTGTACTTTTTTAAAAATGGAGTTTTTAGAAGAGTTGTTCAATAGTTTTTGGCAAAGAAGGGATATGAGTTGGCCTGATGCCAAGTAAGCATGTGTGGTGCAATTTAGGGTTATAACAAACATAAGAAACAGGGAAGTTTGACTGTGTTCACAATAGCACTGCTTTACATGAGGAAATTGTTATCAATAAGGAAGACCAACAACACCCACATGCACTAAATGATCATGTAGTTGATTACTTGAAAGGATATTCGAATTCAGAGTTACAACTTTTTCTTAACCACTAGATCAAAGATTAAGTTGATCAAGAAATTATTGTTAAAAGTCATTTTCCTTCTCCTGAGACTAATGTAGATGTTCAACAATATTTCCAGCAAGACAAGGTATTTCAAAGTTGTCTTTCTTCCCTTGAAAATGGCGTAGTGATCCTATTTCTAAGTAGCCTAGAGATGGATAAAGATTTTGAAACTGCATCTATGCAGACTCCAAGCAACAGAAAAACACTTCTGAAGGAATATTTCTCTTCTGTCTTGACCCCTGAAGAGGAAACATTCTTTCATATGATTCATGATCCCAAGACACATTATATGGAGAAGGTTTACAATCAGAATCTAAAAATAATAGTGGATTGCAATGAAGCAATGTATGTATCAAATATGAGTCTTTTTACACCAGATGATTTTCTCTAGCCATGGTTTCCTTATTACTCAAGAAATCCTTACTACTAGACTTCTTAGCGGATCTGTCAGTTTCAACAAGTTAAATCACCTGAAAACGAAAATATAGTGAAAAAAGTGAAACATGATAGTTGTTTTGTGCATATTTTAGAAGATCCATTTGCGGTCCTATTAGAAGAAGTGAACAATCCAGGTTCTTTTAATTTTTTAAGAATTAGACTTATGGGTAAAATTTTGAACAAATTATCAGCAAAAAAGCTTTGGAACAAGCAAGTGCAAAGAAACCAAACAGTAGATAGAATGTTGTCATGGATACATTGGAATTTTGATTTCATTTGATTGACAGTCCTTTTTTAGCAGTTAGGGTAGGTAGGAGTGTGTGAATATGCTTGTTGATCGAGCATTGTTTTAAATTTTTAGTAGTATGTACAGTTGGATCCTAGCGTTATTTTTTTCAACATCCAGTTGAGAGCAGTTTACAAAGTTCAGTTTTAAAATTTGACATTCAGTCCCCAAGATGTAACAGGATACATGCACATGTTTTGAAAGCGGCCCAATGAAGAAGGCACAAGGTCTACAGTTATTTTCTACCTCACAGGGAGGATAGCATCCCCAGTTGGATCCTATGTTATCACCATAACAATTACACTTGAAATCTGAGTTTCAGATTTAACGAGGGACTAAAGTGGTGAAGCGACATGGCATGATTTGGAGGTCCAGGTCATATGTGGCGGCATGTGGAAAAATATAGTGGGAGTGAAAAGGAGAGGATTCAACGGACCATGGATATAGAAGCAACCCAGATCAATGACTGAAACCCATAGCGGGTGATGAAATAGCGTAAATTTTAATTATGCGAAGGTAGGCCAAGGAAAACTACCATGGTTTCATTCATGGACGTGTGGCACCTTCAGAGGTACATTGGGGTGAAAAGTAGTATGCCTAAAACTATTTTCCCAAAAGCCACGATGTCACGTGTTCTAATGTCATTTGAATATGTCAAATCAACAATCCATGTGGGGGAAGGTAACATCTAGTCAAATCACCTCATGCCACTCATTCAAGTACTTCACGTCTGTGCAAATCCAGGTGAACACCATTATATAACTAACTCTAAGGCTCATCATTCGAAATAGATTGGCCAAGCATGATAAACCAATGTACCTACAAGTAATCTTGTTGTTAATTCATGATTGAGACTCAAGGACTGCCGATATTCAAATATGGGTGGCATTATTCTGCTCCAGGAAATCGTCGTCTCATTCACAAGCGAAGTAATCTCAAACTGGATCGATTTCCTGATTTCTATAGAGTTAAGGAAAACAAAAATCATGGTCTCTACAAAGTTGGAAGATATGGACAAAACCAATCAAACAATATCCAGTGAAATAGGGTTTTCAACTAACATGGCATGCTTATCAATGAGTAAGAAAGAAAGGTTGATTGCGCAGATATTAACAACCAAATTCCATACTGACCCTGCGATAGAACCAGAATCAGGGGTCAGATTAAATCTTGTTATGAGGGACATAATCATCAACGGATACATGGATGAACTCTACAAGCGATAAGTGAAGAAGAAACGGAGAAAATGATAGAAGGCAGAAACCAAAGCTGAGGCGATTGAAAGCATTGGGTAAAATCAACCAGTCTAGTTGAACACTCTAAAAGAGGAAATCACCGGGCTAGAATAAATTCTCAAGTGGAATTGAGTATGTTCCAGCAAATTTTAGACATATGGCATTCAAAGGAAAAGCCTCAGATATGTCAGACATGTTTGTAATGATCCCTGTAAAATAGGAAAACTATCGTTATACATTACTCCTTTTTGTAACCAACCTCTATCTTTAGAACTATGGGGAAGTTTAATCATTTTGAATTCCATGTGTAAATCCCCTATATATATATCATCCCGAGGATATAGAAGGCATGAGAAAAGGAGGGGGCTTGACCTCGTTGCAGGCAGACTTTGTAAGATCATGGAACTAAATTGAATATATGATGCAGAAGCAAATTTTTGAACTGTTTATGAAAACATTCTGATTGGTTGTGATATGAGTTCTGTCTTCTTTCATAGTGTGTGTTTCCCATGTCTTTAAAATTCCATTTGCAAGTTCCTCTTTTAAATTGGAGAGTTAAAAGTCTGGAATTCATTTGATGATGCTCTAGACTTAGCAATTTAAATTCATGTGATTTTCTTCTCAACTATTTCAGAATTCATTTTAATATGCTCTGAAGCAGTTATGTGTTTTCCTTTTTCCTCTTTTTCCGTGCAAATTCCAATTTGAAAACTCTGACTCATTGCCTCACTTAGCCTTTCTCCTCTAGATAACTTCTAATGACCTTCTACTGCATTAATTATTTCTGACTCCATAACCCAAATGTTACCCCTCATTTCTTCAACAACTTCATAATACCCCCCAAAACGAACCAAATCTAGACAATGATTTCCAAAGAAATATCAAGTGACATGAGAGATCCCTCTCTAAGTTGGTTGGGCTAGTGCCCATTTCTAAAGCTAGTTGAAATAGTTACCTCTGTCATTTTTCTATCAGCCGAACAAAATTTACAGAGTGCTAACAACTTCCTCGAAGAAAAAAAATAAGCAGACCAGTGATCGAGTCCCCCGACCAAGTTTTTGTGCACACAATAGAAGACCTGATAGATTTTTCCCTCACCGAAATCGAACATCCTCTAAATCTAATCCCTGAAACACCAGTCGACAACTTCTCTGAGCCAGAAGATCTCTCTGAAGAGGAAGGGTTTAACTCAGAACGCTCAGCTTTGAGATTTGAAGATATGGAAGATAACAATGACCATAAAGAAGAAAGGGGAGACCCACCTTAGAAAAATCAACCTTGGTTGTATAGAGATGGTTTGGCCATACCTGGATGAGTACATAACCTCCCCCAACATCCAGAGAAGTTACTCCCTAAATTTGACTCTGAAACCTTGGGATTTCCTAAAGACCATATCAAAAAATTCATACTAGCTATCAGACTGATGAATGTCCAACATGAAGACATAGTATGCAGGCTTTTCCTCTACACGTTTGAGAACTCAACCTCCACATGGTATTTTAACTTACCTATAGGGTCCATAACTAGTTGAACGATGTTTCAAAAGGATTTTTTAGAAAAATTTCTAGAAGAAACCACTACAAGAGCTTTGATGGATGAATTGTTCTCCACCACCATGAGTTCAAAGGAGAAGGTTAAAGATTTCAATCAAAGGTTTACCACTATCTTAAACAAATTTCAACCCGAAGCTAAACCTTCTAAAGAGTTGCAAATTGAAGTATATGCTAATGCTCTCCCAACTTCTATTTCCATGTTTTTAAAGAGGGCTACCAAACAAACCCTAGCTGAGAATTTTGAAGAAGCCAAAATGATAGAGTTCCAAATGAAAGGATGCAAAGAAGGCCAGGTATGATTAGTTAAGAAAGAATTTCAACCTCCTCCTAGGAAGAGGACTCTTGTTAACTAGATCCTTAGGGAAACAAACAGAACAAGCTCCTGAAAAGGGAAGTGGGGACATAGAGGACCTACAACGCATGGTCAATAAGTTGTCAAACAAAATCATAGATATGGAGAGAAGTGAAGGGAAGGGAAACCAAGGCCAAAGGCCCTATAACCATTTTTTCAAAAGAAATCCAACATTCAAATCAATTGAACCTCCCCTAGCCAACTTAAACATCGATCTGGGAAATCTAGCACTCGACTCTTTCTGTACTTATCATCAAGAGAATCACTCTGAAAGAGACTACCCTCAATGGGTGCATGCCATGAATTTGATGGTAAACCAATTTCTAGATGATGTCTCCCTAACTGAACAATCAAGCGGATCAATTATGAATATCGTCGATCAGGACGAAGTTGCTCCCCTAGAAGAAACAACCATGTTGAAATGGGACCTTGACCTACCTATGCCTTCCGATGACCTATTTGAGGTTCAAGAACCACCCGCAAAAGTCTTGGTTGTGCAAACACGAAGTAGGGGTCAACCTGTCTCAAACCACCTTATTACGACCCCAAATTCGGGAGGAAAACCATCTCTCGATCAGCCAAAAGAACCTTTTTCTCCCCAAAAAAACCCTATAAACATTCATACACATGAATCGACCAAGCTAGATTATAACATAGTAGAAGATTTGAAGAAGTTGAAGGAAAACATATCTGTTATGGACATATGTAGAATCCATCAACAAAAGGATTTTTAGTTACAAGCATTGAAATCAGTAGAAAATCCTACAAAAAGTACTGACCAAGGAGGAAGTCTAAATCCCACGAATCTAAGAATAAACCAATTGTGAACACTTGTTTTGAAGATAACAAGGGAAAACCTTTTGCCCCACCGTTCCTTTTAACATTTAAAGTCTTCAACAGAAACCTCCATAACTGTTTGGTTGACTCAGGATAATCTTCTAATGTTATGTCATTGTCTATTTGCAAAACATTAAACGCATTTCCTCTCAAAAGAGATAAACATGTGATATAGCTAGATAGAATTCCGGCCAAGGTCATGGGAGAAATCAAAGATGTAATGATTAGAATAGCGACACACCCCAAATTTGTTCAAGTAATTGACATCATTGTAGTAGATATCCTAGAAGCTTATGGATTGTTATTGAGTCAATATTGGTCCGAGAAGTTGAACAGATACTTTAGTACAAACTGGGCTCACCTTTGGCTTCCATTAAAGGGACATGCAAATATGATCAGGATTGATAGGGAAATGTATCTAAAACATATTTTCACCGACTTAGAAACCCTTAATGAACCCTCATCGACAGGTTTCCCCGTGCTAGGAAATTATTCATTTGACTCTAATTTCCGTAATTTCTCCCACATCTCATCGGATTTCCCTCTTACTCAAAACTCCAAAATGATTTTTCAAGACAAATTGTTGACGACAGCAGTGGAAACCCTTTTCTGTCAAGAACCTATGTTAGAAATAATGGAACAAACAATAGAAAAAGAGGAAAGTGACAAGAAAGAGGAAGATGATAAGTTTTTCCCACAAGTTTGGACCTTATATTTTGATGGATCTAAATCATAAGAAGGGTCAGGGGCACGGTGAATCGTCATTGATCCAAATGGTAAATGACATTTCCTGCCCTGTAGACTAGAATTCGAATGCGCAAATAACACCGTTGAGTATGAAGCTCTAGTATAGGGGCTAAAGAAATCCATAGAATTGAACGTCAAAGAATTGAAGGTTTTTAGAGATTCTGAAATCATTGTTAGACAAGTAAGGAACACTATACATTGCAACTCCCCACACCTGAGGAATTACCAACAAGAAGTTCACAGTCTAATAGAGAATTTTGAAGACTTCAACATTACAACAATCCCCAGAGCAAAGAAAATTCTTGTTGATTCTCTAGACATTGTTTCTTCAAGGCTATCACCTCTAGAAGATTATGAAGCCTCCCGGTTCACTATGGAGCTACTTTACAAACCGTCGGTGCCCAACAATATTTCTAATTGGAAGGTATTTGAAGGAGATGAAAAGATCATAAACGTTTTGACCAATCAGGATAATTTTAAAGACTTGGCTATTGACGATGAAGTATTCCAAGAGCAATCAACAGAAACTGATCCTTAGAAAGATCAATCGAGAGACAAAACTAGATATCACACGATACCAAAGGGAATAGCCAATTTAGAAAACCTTTTTTTATCTAAGAGAAATATTTAAAGGGTCAAAGAACACAAAGATGGGTAGTTCTTGTCCCATGCATGAAACTATAAATCTAGGAATCCCAAAAAACCCGAAGAATGTAAATCTCGGCAGGACAATATCTAAAGAGGAAAGGAAGGCCTATCTCAAACTTTTCAGACAATATTAAGATGTCTTCGTGTGTTCCTACTGAGATCTAAAAACTTATGATAATTGTATTATTCAACACACTATCCCATTAAATCCCGAAGTGAAACCCTTCCAACAGAATCTCCAGAAGTACCACCCATCACTGGAACCTCGCATGTGTCAGGAGTTGAAGAAACTATTACATGCCAAAATTATTTTTCAGGTTAGACAGTATGCATGGGTAGAAAATTTGGTTCCTGTGAGGAAAACTTTTAGGGAGATTCGTTTATGCGTATATTTCAGAAATCTCAACAGATCTTCAGAAAAGGACAATTACCCACTCCCACCAATGGAGCAACTCTTGCATACAGTTTATGGCTCTGAGATTTTATCCCTACTAGACAGTTTCTCAGGTTACAACTAGGTTCTAGTCTCAGAAGAAGACCGCTTGAAAACTACCTTCTGAACCAAGTGGGGAACCTTCTCTTATAAACGTATGTCCTTTGGGTTAATCAATGCAGGAGTGACCTTCCAAAGGTCCATGGACGTAGTGTTTCGGGGACTAGTCAACAAATGTGTAGTGGTTTATTTGGATGACGTGACCGTGTATTCAAAGAATAAAGAAGATCACATCCAACATTTAACCCAGATTTTAGAAAGGTGTAGGAAATATGGTATATCCTTAAACCCTAAGAAAACTATCTTTGGCGTTGAGTAGGGGAAGTTGTTAGGTCATATTATATCCCAATTAGGAATTTGCATAGACCCAGAATGAGTAAAGGCTATAGCTCAGCTTCCATTACCCCACAACAAGAAGGTGATGCAATTGTTTTTCGAAAAGATCAACTTTGTGAGGAAATTCACTCCCAATTTCGCTGAAACTATCAAACCCTTACAAAAACTAATCCGTAAAGATGTTGAATTAAGTAGGATGATGAACGAAAAAGGTCTTTCAATGATATTAAGACTGCAATATCTCAGGCTCCAGTGTTGTGAAGCCCCGATATCAACAAAGATTTTTTCCTCTATACTTTTTCCTCTAACCAATTGTTAGCTGCAGTATTAACTCATAAGGATGATGACAACAATGAGGCCCCGATATTGTCCATGAGCACTAATCTCCAAGAGGGAGAACTAAATTACCCCACTATAGACAAGCATGCCTATGCGGTATATAAGGCAGTGAAACACTTTAGATTTTACATCCTTAAGAAACATACCAAAGTCATCGTGCCTCAGCCCACACTCTGATCCTTATTCACTCAACAAGATATGGGGAAAAGAAGAGGAAACTGGATGGTAGTAGTCCAAGAATTTGATTTGGATATAAAACCTGATAAATTGGTTAAGAGACAGGGATTGTGCAAATTGGCAGTTGAAGCCCAGGACCAAGAAAATAAAGACCCTGATTGGGAGAATGAATTAGCATTGTGGTGTGGTGAAGCTTCATACATCTAGCTAGGGCAAGAATCTTGGTATGAGAGACTGAATTATCTCCTGCATCATGGAACTTGCCCAAAAAACCTAAGTCCTAGGGAAAGGAGAGCCCTCAGGTTAAAATCAACACAATATCACCTCATAAACTCAATGCTCTTTTGTGTTAATTATGACAGGGTACTTTTAAGAAGTCTTGAATGTGAATATGCAGAAAAAGTTATGAAGGAGCTCCATGATGGTCCTACCGGTGGACATTTCGTAGGAAACACCACCGCTCATAAAATATTGAGAGATGGCTATTATTGGCCTACTTTGTTCAGAGACACTCACACATATGCTAGAAACTGTAAGACTTGTCAAATAAGCGTGGGGAGGGAGAAGTGAGGAGCTGTCCCACTCCAATTGGTGGTCGTTTCTAGGCCTTTCAAGAAATGGGGATTAGATATTGTAGGAGAGATTACACCGTGTTATTCAAAACAACATAGGTACATAGTGACTGCCACAGACTATTTCACAAAATGGGAAGAGGCCATCCCTCTGACTCATGTAAACGAGAAGGTGGTGATCCAATTCATAGAACAACAGCTAATCACAAGGTCTGATGTGCCTTCTGTCCTTATTTTTTAAATGCAACTTACTTTTCTTCCACCCTGTTAATGGAGTTTTCTCTAGACAAAGGATTCATAATTAGATACTCTGCAAACTATTATCCACAATGAAACAAAGTGGAAAAATCAACTAATAAGAACCTAGTGAGGATATTGAAGAAAACAGTTACAGACAACCAGAGGAATTGGCATAGCTCACTTCATAATGATTTATGGGCCAATAGAGTTACACCAAAGGAATCCATTGGGAATTTTCCATACTTCCTGGTATACAGACAGGAAGTCATTCTCTCAAATGGGCTATATCTTACATCCCTTCAACTTTCTCAAGAGTCAAGAGGAAAACCCTCATCAGTCATACAACAAAGAATTGACACCCCTCTCATGTTAGAAGAGGAAAGGGAGAAAGCTAAATCAAAGTTCATATCTCACCAGCAGATAGTTAAAAGGTGGTTTGATAAGAATAAGTCTAAAGAGAAGAATTTTGAGGTAGGAGACTTAGTCCTAAAGTGGGACAAATCAAATGAACCTAAAGGAAAAAATTCTAAGTTTCAGAATCTATGTCTTGGACCTTTCCAAGTGGCCGAGAAGATTGGGTTAGGAACGTATCGACTGTAAAATCTGAGGGGAGAACCTGATTCCCTCCCGATGAATGGCCAAGCCCTAAAACAATATTTCCATTAATATATATATATATATATATATATATATATATATATATATATATATATATATTATTTAATGATTTGTGTGTGTATTTTCACGATGTTGGTTTTACTAGGTTGATTGCGAAATTTATTTTTTATTTTATTATTTCTTGCTATAGTACTTCTGTGCTTTTGAATATTGTGTTTAGAAACACTGTGGTTCACCTAAATTGATGCGATATAGGCAAAATTTGTTCCTAACTCATCGCTCACATACAACACAAGAAATGATGGGGAACCTACGATTGTTTTGAGGGGTTCTCTATCTAACCTGTGCAGATGAAAAACTTTGGAGAAATGCAGAAGTGTCTGCCTGGTGGTCTGGTGAAATCTTAATGGAAATATGGTAAGGTGGAAAGGACTACATGTACTTCAAAGACAGAGCTAGAAAAAAAATTCACCTTAACCATCTCATTTTTTGAAAATAACAGACGTCCTCCTCTCCCACTTGCTCAGGGCATTCTTCTGAAATAAAAATCAACTATATAAAATGAGAAAATAGTAGGAGAGAGTGTGCATATAACTCTGTCAGGGCTATGGACACTGGCTGGTAGTGGAGCAAGGTCTGTGACATCAAGGTGACTCCAACGGGGCTATGGACGCTCCCTGGCAGTGGAGCAACATCGTAGAAAGTGAATGAGGGAAACTAAAAGGCCTAGTGCCAGTGAATGCTTTACTAGAATCTTTTCAAAGGGGGCGTGAGTTAGGGTTACAGGAAACGAAGGTTGAAACCCCCACAAGCAGGCCTGGATGCATCAACCGGGGAATTTCAAATGCAAGGGTAAAAGAGGCACTGATAAAAACCAGTTAAGTTCTTCACCATATTTTGCATCATTCAATCTCGAGGAAGGAACATAAATCTTGATTTCGCCCAGTAAGTCACCATTGTTGAGCACTCAACACACCCTAAAAATCCTATGTCAATTTTTTCACTTTTTGGGTACCACTTGATCTTTACACTGTCTGATTGGGATTCCTTTTGAGAAATGTTTTTCCTTTGCTTATTCTCTTGAATCTCATTAGCTATTCAGGTTTGTTTGAATTTATGAAAGCCCATGACTTAAAATGGATTAACACTTAAATAAAGAATCAACAACCAAAACACTTCACCCGACGCACTCAGATTCGGCATTGGAAGTAATTCAAAGAAGGAAAAGAACCACTCGGGAAACCTCAGTCACCGAGCGCCAATATTTATCGATATCGGTAAAAGGAAGTTTTTGTTTTACAACAAGTATCACATAAGGATATTGCTGATAGTCAATCCCCTTCGACATCGGTAAATGAAGAGGGGAATAGATGTTAGCAAAGAAAGAAATGATATTGTCGATAGCTGATGCCCGATGTGCTTATCGGAACCAGGGAAAGCCTAAAAGGATTGCCACAAACATTTGGACTGCATTAAAAGATACTCCCAATCACTGATTCCCAATGCATTTCAACATCAGGACTTTTTCGAGGAAGCTGATCTGAAGGTAAACACTTGAAAGGTTTATCGTTGATCACCAACCCTAGATACTCTTTCGGCATCAGCAAGATAAGGTTTGTTTTAGAATGAATAACTTAAGTAAATTCCCAACTCTGATTAACACACATGAATTAGGTCACCGGTCTTCAACACCATGTTCTTGTAATATACCAGATATAAAAAGTATGCAGAATAGAAATAAAATGCTAGTAATGGCAGAATAACAACAATATATCCAGAACAATCACCATAATAACATTGAAATGATATAAGAATAACAATGAAAATATCACTTTGATACTGAAAGCAATGTTCACAGGCCTCTTCAAGGGGGAAACCTCCAGTAGAGCAGTGCTCTATTACAATAATATCGAAGCTAGGGTTCGCATACCCTCAACTCCTATTTATACTAAATATGTATATCAAAAGAAGCATCTAGAGAAAGATCCTTCTAGAAGCGAATGCTTCCATAGGTCTTCTTACATCCGACTTATTATATTCTATTGCAAGGCCTTATTAATATTAACCTTTATTACATCCGAATATATTGTTCTACCTATGTGCGGGTTAGGACCCTAACATGTCCTCCCCCTTAAAAACAACCTTGTCCTCAAGGCTTGAGATGTTGAAATTGCTGCAAAATGGTAGTTGGTTCCCAAGTGGCATCTGCTGGAGTTGTATCTTTCCACTGGATTAACACTTCCTTGATGTTTCTCTGATGCAGGTGATGCTCACACTAGTCCAAAACTGCTTGTGGTTGGAGCCAAATGGATCCTTATTCAGCTAACTCAGGAAGGTTGGTTTGAATTGGCACTTAGTTCCGATCACCTTTCTTTAAGCAGGAAACATGAAAAACATGATGTAGCTTCGAATGACTGGGAAAAGTTAACTGATAGGCCACATGTCCTACATGCTTGAGAAATGTATAAGGACCATACAATTTGGGCGCTAGCTTTTGACAATGCTCAACCTTGAGGGAATTCTACTTGTAAGGTTGCAGGCGAAGAAACACCTGATCCCCTTCTTCAAATTGATGTTCAGAGCAACCTTGATTTGCTTGTTGCTTCATGCGATTCTGTACCATGACCAATTTTTCTTTGAGGGTACAGAGAATAGCCTCTCGAACTATAAGTGTTTGGTCAATCGCCTGGACCTTTGAGACACCATGTAAGTATGAGAGAATTCAAAGGTGGATTATGTCCATATACTACTTCAAAAGGAGTCATGCGTGTAGCTGTATGGTATGAAGTGTTGTACCACCATTCAGCTAGGGGTAACCATTGAGCCCACTGATTTTTCTTTTCCAAGGCAAAACACCTCAAGTGTGTTTCCAAACACTTGTTGACAACTTCTGTTTGACCGTCAGTCTAGGGATGATAAGTTGTATTGAGATGCAACTGGGTGCCTTGTAGCTTGAACAATTCTTGCCAAAATTTGCTTGTGAAAGTTGGGTCATGATCATAAACAATAGAGTGTGGCATGCCATGAAGCTTTAAGACATGATCCATGAAAATTTGAGCCACCGTGGATGTTGTAAATGGGTGTTGAAGAGCGCAAAAATGAGCATTCTTGCAAATGTGATAAACAAACACCATGATTACTGATTTATTTCTCGATTTGGGTAATCCTGTAATAAAATCCATAGAGATGTCCTTCCAAATAGCAGGTGAAATCGGGAGTGGTTGTAGTGTTCCCGGAGATTTGAATGTTTCTCCCTTGTTGCATTGACACACATCACATTCGATGACAAAAGTATGAATGTTATGTTTCATACCATCCCATAAAAAAGAACGTTTGACCCTATCATACGTTTTGGTGAACCCTGAGTGCACAATGAGGTCATCAATGACAGGAATGGGAAATTTGTATTTAATAGTAAGTTTGTTGAGGGCACAGAAGTCAAGACACATTTTCCAAGAACCTTCTTTCTTCAGGACCATGACCACAGGAGAAGAGTAGGGGCTTGTACTAGGGAAGATAATGCCTGCATTAAGGAGTTCTTGGACAATTTTCTCAATTTCATTTTTTGGGGAAAAGGGGTGACGATACAGACAGATATTGGGAGGAAGGATTTTGGGTACAAGGGGAATGGAATGATCATGAACACCACGTGAAGGAGGGAGTCCCCGGGGAGTGGAAAAGACCACTTGATGTTTATAAAGGATGGCTTGGAGGTCTTGCGGCACCAAGGGTGTTTATGTTGCTTGTATGGCATGTAGTTGAGCAATAACACCATCATGACCCTTTTTTAGCATCTTTTCCATGCTATGGGAACTAATGATCTCAGGTGAACTAACGATGATGCCTTGGAACTTATATTGGTGGCCCTCCTAGTCAAATTGCATGGTTAATTCCTTAAAATCCATGAGAATGGGACCTAAAGTCCTTATCCAATCTACACCCAACACAATGTCACAATCGCCCATGTCGATAGCAAACATATGAGATTTCAGGTGGTAGTCACCAATTTGGAGATGCACATTTTCACAACACCCTGGACCTTTCATGGAGCCACCATTGGCAATCATGATTTGGAAATTATTGACGGCATGGATGTAGCAATGAGTTTCTTGGGAAATGCAACAATGAATAAAATTATGGGTGCTTCCACTATCAACTAGAATGATGACCTTCTGATGCTTGATGTAATCGATTAGCTTGAGGGTTTGGGGAGCAGAGAAGCCAGTGAGGGTATTGAGGGAAATGACCGGTTCTACTTTGGGAGCGTCTAAGGGAGGGGTTATGTTGGGGGTTTCAGGTGACTTAGACACAAGGGGAGTTTCAATATCCTCTTCCGAAATATCCTCGGAGATGGCCATAAAAATATTTTGTTCCTTACACTTGTCACTCGGGAAATATTTTTCATCACAATTATAACGAAGGCCTTTGAGTTGGCGTTCAGCCATTTCATCCCTAGTCAATTTTTGGATCTTTAGTGGAGTGGAGGGAGTAGTGGGATTTATTGGTTTAGTGCAAGGGATAAAGGAGGGTTTTTGGTTTTGAGAAGATACAACTTGATGTGCTTCTTTAGCTCTTTTAGTAGCCTCCACCTAAATCTGAGGTCGAGCCATGAGGACATGGGCCCGAATCCCATCCTTGAGGCCACTAATAAAACATTCTCAGAAAAAGGCATCAGACATGCCCTTTGTCCGAAAAGCCAGGTGCTCAAAGGAAAGTATAAAGTCTTCCATTTTTCCTGATTGTTTCAACTTTGTCAAATGACCCAAATGGTTGGTGTCAGTGTCAAAGCATTCATAAATCTCTGCCACAAAGTGTGTCCAAGCAATATACCCTTGACAAGAAGTTTTTCTCCATTTCCACCATTGCAAACGTTCTTGATATAGATGGATAAAACCATACCGAAGTTTGGCCAAGTCATCTGTAATGTTGTATAAAGAAAAATAATGTTCCATTTGGGTTACCCAACCAGTGGGGTCTGATCCATCAAATTTGGTCACATCCACCCGCAGAAGGCATAGGTCACGTTGAAAGTGATGGTTATGAAAGTGATGGGAATGAGAGGAATGGTCACCTTCAGTATGTGGAGGTGAGGAAGAGGAAGGGTTATCTATAGGGATATGCAGTTTGGTGCAAAGTGCTAAAAAGATAGATTCAGGCTGGGTGGTGAGGTCTTGTTTGATTTCCTCCATTGAGGATTGCATGGTTGTATTTATGGCAACAACATTGGCACTGAGTTGTTTCACTTATTGTTGGGTCTTGATGAGACTAGATTGCAAGGTGTTGAAGCGAGCTTCCAAGTCTTGGATACGGGTATGGGCCATGAGGATGGGGGAACTGAAAAGGGGTAGGTGGGGTCAAATTTTTTTCTGAAAAATGATATGGATGAATTTGATAAGGGAGAAGAGATGAATCCAATGGAATAGGTCTCAAATAATGGTGAAAAAATTTCCAGAATTTTTTTTTGTTTACACCTGCGAAGTTATACTCCGGTCTAAAGAATATTGCAGAGAGGAAATGCCCAAATGCTTAACCAGAAAGAAATGTGTATTTACTTGGAAACCCGAACACAGTTGCGCGACAATAGATCTTATCTGTTTTAATTTGTTTATGTTTCTGTCCCCAGGGCTTAGGTATTCAAGGGTTCTACAGACAAGAGTTTTCCCTATGCTATAACTCTCTTATATATGTGTGGGGTCCAATAGTAGTACTCGGCCAATATCTCAGGGCACTAACTAAGGAGGATAGACCATACCCTTAGCCATACTACCCGACTACCTAGGTACTAGACAATATCTTCCTGAGTGTTGTTCTCAGTGACACTATAGCAGTCAGGCGACTGATCGGTTTATCTAAAGAGGGCTTCAAGTAATCTAGGCCAATATGTACATAGGTGTTGTCTGATGCGCTACCACTCGAAGGGGTACCAACAGGGGTTAAAAGGGTGGCCAACATATGTGCGCTTAAGTACCACTTGTATTTCCTATGTGTATGAATCCCTCAACGGTGGGTTTATGCATGTAACGATAGATCTCTGTGGCTTAAAGATGCCAGAATACGTATCTCCCCTGAAAAAAAATTAACCCACACTTTCGGCCGAGGAAAGTGCTCTGATACCACTTGTAATATACTAGATATAAAAAGTATGTCGAATAGAAATAAAATGCTAGTAATGGCAGAATAACAACAATATATCCAGAATAATCACCACAACAGCATTGAAATGATATAAGAATAACAACAAAAATAACACTTTGATACTGAAAGCAATGTTCATGGGCCTCTTCGAGGGGGCAACCTACAGTTGAGCAGTGCCCTATTACAATAATATCCAAGATAGGGTTCTCATACCCTCGACTCCTATTTATACTAAATATGTCTATGAAAAGAAGCATCTAGAGGAAGATCCTTCTAGAAGTGGAAGCTTCTATTAGGTCTTCTTACATCCGAATTATTCTATTTTATTGCAAGACCTTATTAATATTGACCTTTATTACATCTGAATATATTTTTCTACCTATGTGCAGGTTAGGACCCTAATAGTTTCTTTACCATAATGGAGAACCGAATGGTCTAGTTTTACCTTGATTCATTCATGGTTCCCTAAATCTGAGTCACACCTCTGAGTCAGCTTTGCCACGATGGCATTGTAAAGATAAATCAATCGGCTTCGGAGGATTTTTGCAGAAGGATATCAATGAAAACGTTCATAGAACATCGTCGATCCCCGATCCACCCACTGAGAGAGAGACATGATGGGATGCTTTAGTGTTAGGTATGATCGGATTTTTGAGCATTTAAAGAGCTAATTAATACCAAATCTCGCATTGGGCTAATTAATACCAAATCTCTCATTAGTTGCTACCTTGTGCACCAATCAAAACAGCCATTTAAAATCCCCAATAGACCACATCACCCTCTGCACCTCTGTCGTCAACCCATGATGAATTTAAGTTGCAGAGATTCAGCGACGGATTTGTTTAAATTTCACTCATCACCCGAATTGAATGGTTGATGTGACACTATAAGTTCTTCCATGGTTTAAATTCTCTTGAGTTGTTGTAAATGAAATCATTCTGCACGTAATGAATTCAAAGCATCCAAAGAAGAAAGACGAGTAATTCGAGAGCTGTAGAGATCCCGTGAGTATCAAATAACTAGTTTTAGTAATCTTTAGAGGTATATATCCAAGTCTTTGGATTTTACATGGTTAAATTTTCTATATTTTATCCATTTTTGTTCCTCACATAGTCTCTGAAGGTTTATTTCAATTTCAGGAACAATGAATCCAAGAAATCCAACCACTAGATGATTGGCGAGGGCGTCGAAGATGAAGGAGCAAGAGGTAGGCAAAGATTCCTCTCCAGGGGTCGCAAAACAGTTGGAATACACTCCGAGACCGGAACCTGTCATCATAACAACAAAGAAGAAGGTCTTCATCCATCCTCTAGATTATGGAGACATAGAGGAAAGAACATGATCCAAGATGACACTCCCACATTAGGGAGAACTCTTCAAAAAGATCAGTCAGGAGGAATTCCCAGAATTTCTCCCACACAGTGACCCAGATGTGAGAGTGCTCAAGAACGAGGTGTTTCCAAATATCCAAAGGTCATACCTACACATAGTAGAAAGCATAACCCCTGTATTTTCCTTTATAGAACTTCTAAAATGGCTCATCGACCACACATACACGTAGAAGAGTTTAATCAATGACAATAATGGTGGGTGTGTAGGGGTCTTCCGTTCGGTAGAGGTTCAGAAATATTACAAACTCTGATATCCCAAGGAGCGGCTGAATACAGATTTCGTCGTGAATTTCTACAAGCGTCATGACACCAGCTAAGTGATGGCTTCATGGTGGAGGGAGGACAACAAATACACCAACCAGAGCACTGTCTGGTACAAGACGGCCAAATTAAGGGAGACATAAATTTACTTGATGGCTCTCATTTGTCGATTGTATGGAGAGAAGGATTGCTCTAGATTTTCAGAGGCATGGATTCCCTTAGATTACACAGTGGAAATCTCTGGGAATGGCTTCATCTAGGGAGCCATCATTTCCAAGTAACTGAGCATCTGCATACAATAGGCTCAGATGCCAAAAGAAGGAGAGACACCAGCCTTCTACATGGATGCATATTTACTTGATGTCATGTGCGCCAGAAACATTTTCATCGGCATGAATCTAAGTTGGCATGTCAGAGAGCTCTCAATCCACGTTTACTTCAACATCCTCTGGGAGAACATTTACAAGAAGTCTTAATCCCTCATCTACGATGAATTCATCACATGTATTTATTTCATTCTTTTTAAGAAAGAATGTCTGAGACTATCGACTGTGGCCATGAAGATGATTTCCAAAGTAGGCCACTAGTACTTAGACGCGTGCAACACCTACATCAGGGTGTTCGGGGCCACTAGAGTGCTACACCTCCTACCATATTATGTCCCAGACCAACTTATAGTAGGAGAAATATGCTACCAAATGATCCAGCAAGGCTACAACGCCACCCTGGTCAAGGACAAGAAGCAGACATTCATTCCCTATGGTTTCCATGTAGGTTTCTACTTGGTTAAAGACACATATCAAGCCAAACAAGAAGGGATGAGCCAACTTGAGTTCAGGTTCCAGACAGGTCGGTTCCACATGCATGATCCAAAGGGCCTGGTCTTGCAACACTCTTCACAAGTGTCATCCTATTGGTCATATGCCCATGACAAATTTGAAGATGAAGTCTTCACAAAAAATGCCCAAGACTGGGACAAGGTGGTGGCAAGGATGGCTGACCCAAAAATGACTAGGTTCAGGGCCATGAGCCTGGATGAACAAGCGACAACCATAAAGAAATTGGCTCAAGAGGACTTCATAGCCAAGGAAGAAATGATAGCAACAGAAGCAACAGAGGTTCCCCTGGTAGCCCTAGTGCAAAACAAAGGTTTCCCTATGACTCAGGATGCATGTGAGAGGGGGTTGCTCATGATAGAAATGGTGCAGCAAATAATTGATTAGCTATAAGATGACCCAAACCTCACAGGAATGACAGGTTCCCCTGCCAACAACCTATATGGAGGCTAGAAAATCCCAAGCAACCCTGAACTAATAGACATTGATGAAATCGTCAGGTTAGACAACCCTGAAATCACAACGCCACAAGCCGGATCACCGGGGGCTGTTTTAGCTCAGTCGGAGACAGTCAGAACATCAAGGAGAGAAAGTGCACCAAACCCCCTCAATGAATTGATAAATATCTATGATGATGAAGAGAACCTGGAGGTATCCCTGGTGACCCCTATACAGATCATAGAGGAAAAGGAGCCAGAGAAGGAATCTTCCCTAGCTCCTGATGCTCAAATTTGTCTTCCACAGAATGAACAAGAGGTCGAAAGTGTCTTGGACACTAAGCTTCCCAATGCACCGGAGACCCAAGTGGATAGTCCAAAGGAAGAGTCAGGGTTGAGCGAACAAAAGGAAGAAGCTCCACATCAGGAAATCGGTGTCTCAATGACCGATGATCAAGTAAGTATTGATCCTACCCCCAATGCCTCAATTTCAATCAGTACTCAACTTCCCTGTGAGAAAAAAATAGAAACCAGACTTTTGGAACACAGGGAGGAAGTTCAAGAACTCAGTCTTTAACAAATATATACCATTGGGAATCTGGGAAATATGCTCACCTGGGGAGATTATTAAAACCCCGAATCTGTGGATGAAGTTGTTGACATAAATGTCATCTCTTATGACCAAGAAATAAAATCTATCATGCATAGAAACACCAAGAAGAGGAGGATCACTCTATATCGCTCTATCCTCATCACCACAGAGGAAAATTTGATAAATATAGAGCATGCCAAAAAATCCAAAATTATCGGTGCAGGGATGGAAATGACATATGCCACCCTGGACAGAGCTAAAATGGATGAAAAGGAGTTGGTCGCTTCTCTGAAGGAATTGGAACATATGCACCATATGGTGAAGTATTACCAGGACACCACGCAGGCCGCGGTGTTCCTGAGGAGAGAATTCGAGGAGGCCTATAGAAAATTTACCAATGATTGGCACCTATTCATTGCAAGGATAGTTGAGCTTCAAGAAGACACCCTCATGGCACTAGCGACATGAAAGGATATGGAGAGGTGGTATGCAAAAGCACACCAAGCCATGGAAAGGATCAACTATATCAACGTAGTGCAAAAAGTCCGAGATTTCGAAGAGCACAACATCCGGGTTCTAAACAAAAGAAGCATCAACCACATAAGGAAATCGATTGAATATTGGGTAAGAATGGCTCAGGAGCCTCATTGGGAAATTCAAGAGAAATGGGTCGAGTGCAAGAAAAGTTGGACCAATATCAACCAAGCAATGAGAGACATCCGCCTCCCCGAATTCGGCACACCCAATGACTTTGTTGACTTGCACGACATAGTCAAGTCACATGCCAAACAAGACTCAATCTGGGCTATGGAAATAACAAAGGTGGTATACATGACGCCAGGATAGGTGTGACAGTTCATGGAGCACCTGATCAAATCTTGAGCCATGTTACAGCAGTTAAGTGCCAGAATAGTCAAGTATTGGGCACGGGCATTAGAGATAAGACAGATCCTTTCGACCCCAATGGAACAACATATATTCTCGTATGCTAACACATGCGAGGATATCTTCATCAAATGGTCAGAGTACGAGAGGAGTCATCCTCTCAAGTAAGATCTTTTGATGACTATTTGAAGAATGATAGAAGAAAGCGCCATGTGGCGAGTTTTGTTTTACTTAGCTACACTTTAATAGTTATTTTTAGTTAATAGTATGTTATAAATAAGAGGATTCACCTATTAGCAAGGGTCGATGATTGTTGCAAAGACCCTCATTTTTGTCTTTTGTAAAGAACTATTTCGGTGCTACCTTAATTGAGAAGTCATGTTTAGGACCAGAGACAAGTTTGTGTTTTTCATCAAAAGTGTGCATGATTGGATGTGGAGAAGAATTATTTCCGATTTCATCTCATGAATGGATGTTGTAACGAGTAAGAGCTTCTAAATCATTGATAAGTTATCTGATTCAATGTTTTATAGTTCTTGTCTTTAACAATGAAAAATCAATCGTTGTGTTATTATGTGATTGATGATTAGAGTTAAGGGAATTGTTTTTCTTGCCATCGTTTATTGCATGCATGTTTTCTTTTGATAAATTGTATCTCAGACAGTAATTGGAATACCAACACGGTTAAAGAATTAGTACTAGGCATGTGGTAGATAATCATTGTCTGCATGTTAGAGTGAAAGGGTTATCCCAATCTCAACCTCTTCTCCAGTATTTAAGCTTGTTCCCACTTTGTTACCTAGTTGGTTTTTACCGAATTTTATCTTATATCAATCCCACCTAAGAGAAAATACAAAAAGAGAACGTCTGAACTGAAGGAGAAGCCTTCACAAGAAAATGTAAATCCCATCGATTAATTGGTCGGATCGCAAGATTTGGAGAACCATTCCACCCTTAAATGATGTAGAGTCTAATTGGGCCTCGGTGGCGGGTTTGGTTCCTACTGTTGAGTTAAAGGGATTTAAGATCCCTCAACAGGATGTTACAATGATTTTGGTCAATCAATGTTTTGGAATGAGCAACAAGGAGAGAGCATAAATGAGAGAGCAGAAAGGAGAGTTGTGAAGCTGGAACATCCATGGTGGGAGAATTCTAGAGCATGATGGAGCATATATGGAGTGTTTTGGAGCTGAATATTGAAGAGCCAGGTTGTCAAGTTTGAAAAATGAACTCATGTGTGAGTTTCACTATAACAATAAGTGTGTGTTGTTGTTTGTTGGTATTTTTTCCTAGAAATAAGTTCCCTTGAGTTCCTAGGAGAGATATTCTTGGTTACCTATGCTAGAGAGACCCTGATATATGAATCAGGTTCCCAAGGGACTAAGATCATTGAAGGGGTACATTTCTTGGGTTGGGCAAGTTTAGAGGAAGAGATTTGATGGAAAATTGGGATAGATGAAGGAGAATACCAATGGGTTGTAGGATTTCTGAGATATGAGAGGAAAGTGAGAGACAACCCTACTCGAGGGTGAATTTCTATTGATATTTGGAATAAAAAGTCTATGGTTGGGTGGTGTTGGTTGTGGAGCCTGATTATCTTCCTGATTCAGAGGTCCTTTCTTTCAACCGTGTTTATACCCCATGAAGTATTTACACCCCAGAAGTATGTACACTCTTCCACGCGGGGGAGTGCAGAGGGGGGTACCCCCTCTGCGGGGTCCGGGGGGTCCATCCCCCCAACTGGGGGGTTTGGGTGCAAGCGGGCCCCCAGTGGGGGTTCGGGGGCGAAGCCCCCGAAGAAAAAATTGCCTTGTAAAAGTATATGTAATTTCATTGTAAATCTGGACCGTTCATTATAAGGTCGCAGATCTAACGGTAGAGATTATGTTAGGGTTTTTTTCCCTAGAAGGCAACC
>ML778229.1:753212-798578 GCA_009831015.1 Picea engelmannii
ATACTTATCTATAACAACCTTCATTTGTTGCTAAATTTTAATGCTTTATTACTAGAGTTATACTAGTGTTTAGCTATCTTACCTCTTGCATCATTTGTTAGAATTTTAGCATTTGTTTAGTAGCTATAAAAACTATTTACTTGCTGATATATATATATATATATATATATATATATATATATATATTTACTACTACAGTTAAGGACGGGAAGCTTAACTTTGTGATCCACTTGTTTTCAGGCTTGTATACTTATTTTTCTTCGTGTCTCAGGCAGGTACAGATGTCTTCTACAGGTACTCAAGACTTGGCATCCTGAAGAAACCTTCAAGACTCTTTATTAAGCCACCATTTGCATCTAGTATCTTGACCTATAGGGGCCTCATCTCCACTCACTCATTTTCCGTCTCATTTCCCCCTAAGTTCATCCAGGATCCCCCTCTTGAGGTGATCACTTCACCTCTAAAGTGACGGGAATACCTATCTGAGGTGAGAGTGGGTAGGTATTCTCCTAGTTGTCACCATCTTATGGTTTGGGTCGGGAGTTTCCCAATCTACAACTTGTGCAATAATATTTTGGCATCGTTGTCAGGGAGGATTTTGAATCCCCTTTTATTCCCTAATGACACTTTGGAAAGCTACCATCCCAAAGCCTTTACCCATAGCTTTCCTAGAAATTCCACTAGAAGGACTTTCCCTTCCACCTTTGATGAGATCTTCATGAATCTCATCCGATGACTCCACTTGTGGAAAGTTCCCTTTCCCTTCCCTCCATTTTTGATGAACATTAAGTTCATCTGGTGACTCCATTGAAGCGATATCCCAGATAATGGAAGCATAGATTAATGGGATTTACCATGGGAATTCCACAAGGTATACCCTTCTCTCGATGTTCAAAATATCCCTAGATACTTGAACCTTTTCCCTACAGGGTGGAAGGAAAATTGCCCCAAATTTGATGGTGACCCAACTCTAGCAGTCACCCATGTTGTGAACTATATGAGGTATGCTTCAAGTATAAATGTAATACATGAGGATGTACTAATGAAAATTTGTGTATCTTCTCTGGATTCAAGTCAAAGGAAGTGTCTTGCAGACTCGTATGATACGAAAAGTATCCGTGTCTTGCAGACTCGTATGATACGAAAAGTATCCGTTCTTCTACAAATCTTGTTGAATAATTTCTCAGGTATTGGGGGCCAGCTACTCAGGATTTGCAGACTACCTTCCAAGAGCTCAAAGATGCCCTTTATAGAGAATGTTTTCCGGTGGATGACGGGACAACAGTTGAAGAGTGTGAAGTTAAAGAAGAGTATCACCCACTACCTACAGAAGAAGTGCTTGAAGAACATATCAATGAATAAAGTTTTCAAGAAGATATCAATGATGAATACCTTGATGAGACATCGATGTCCATTTTCTCACTTGATGAAGGTGAAGTTATCCATCCTTTCTCTCCTCCTACACATCAAGATAAAAAAATAATTGCATTCAATGATATAGATGATCTCATAGAGGACCCCTCTAACGTGGTTGATCAACACATTGATTATTTCATACATGTTGGGAGGTGTAGATGGGATGTGGTTTGTTTCACTTTTGATTAAGATCCCATTTACAACATAGAAGGTAGTTCTCAAACAAAAGGGGTTGAGTTTTCATCTTTAGAGGATGGGTTTTCATGCGCATATGATTCAAATGCTTGGTATCCTGGTGATGATATGATCACATAATTTTTCCAGGATGATTCATCGCGGAATACTCATGAAGATTTCCAACCACCTTCATGCTGAGATCCTGATGGATATTAGGTCATGTCTAGCCAAGAGAAGTCAAAATATCACCCTTAAAAGAGAAATCATTTTCATCTTGAAGCTTTTTAGAATGATTTGCGGATGAAGAGGCAATGTCTTTCTTTCTCTAGACATGATACAGTCCCTTACCTCTTTTCTTCATATCTAAGGAATCATCGAGATTTCTTGGGATCTCTCATGTCTCCTCAGTCTTGAGGAAGAAGCGATCATGCTAATGGGGATGAAGATAATCCATCTTCTACATATGGTATCCCTCTTCAGAGATGGATTTATCAAGATTGTGTCTATCCTTTCAGGCAAGATTAATGAGATGATCAGAATTGTGGCTACTCTTTTCAACACGATTTCCTCCTTCCCACCCATCTTCATTGGTTTCATTTCATGATCGATTATATGTATATTTATGCTCATAATTATGTGCTCAAATTGTCCTTGTTGTATTACATGATTAAGCACATGGGGAGATACCTTGATGAAATGATTAACAAATGGTTGCACTGGTTATATGAATTCACATGACATCACCTATCACCTGATCTTCAGGGCCCCAAGGCCCTAGAAAAGTACATAGGTCATATTGATTTCTTTCATTTGCATATTGATTGCTCATGGCAGCTTAGTTGCATTTCATATTTCATTTTTCTCTACTTGCATATTTCTTTCATCATATTGCATGTCTAGTTCAAAAAATTTTGAAAAAATGAAAATTTCCTTTCTAGATTAGTTTTCATTTTTGGATTTGATATATATGGATGAAGGGTGATAGAACCACCCTCGATTTTATAGTTTTATGTTTTAGTGTAGGAACAGGTCCAACAAGAGATGTTGCGGTTCTCGTGCAGTCTACGACGAGTACATGTCCCAAAGTAGGTGCCAGATGTTATCCCCAACTTTAGGGATAGCTAAGGATGTGATGTCTCAATGCCCTTAGGTTGCAAACATGGAGTATCGAGAGAAAAATTGACCAGTAGTGTCCACTTGCACATAAATAGACCCACTTCACCACCACATTTCCAGGATCATCGTGACAGCATCCACCAAATCAGTTGGCTTTCGGAAGCCATTAGGTCTTACTCCATGAGGTACAAGTCAGGTATGATGGTAAGTGTCATTTCAATATTTGAGGAATTTGAGTTTGTTGCATCTATAACTACTTTTGATTTATGTGACGTCTTCTTGGACATTATGCTTTTTTCCCTACTTCACTTTCATGGTTGACATTGTGCCCTAGTAAGTGGGTCACCCTTGGGGATATTTTTTCTATTGGGAGGTTCTCTTGATGAGTCATCATTCCATTCCTGACCATACTTGTCACTTTCCACTCTTCATCCCCTCATCCATTTACCTTTTGGTATTTTTGGGTGTACTCACCCAAGAAGGGGTTGTCCCTCATTTCATGGGAAGAAGGGGATGAAGGCCCAGACGCTTGTAGCTGACAAAAGATAAAAGCCAATCATGAACCTTCTAGATGCTATCCTAGGGATCCCGAGGACAATGAAATGTCTCTCATAATAAAATGATCGGACCCGTGAAAATAACTAATAGAAATTCCAACCAAGGTGGAGCATGTGTGGGCACTGTTTTTCATGCTTAGGTAGAATCCCCACACATGTTTTCAACTTGGGGAAGCATGATATGACTAGGATAGAGTCAAGGTGGGAATTATTTTTCATGATTAGGCAGAAGCCCCACCTTGGCTTCAACTTGGAATCATATTAAAAGAACAAAATGCAATAAATGGGCTTGGAAAACGGTTGCATTGAAAATGAAGGTGCAAAACACCCTCTACAAAGGAACCCATAAATGAGACACTACAATCCCTTGTATGTCATGAGCCCCATGCCCAAATTTTATTTTCCCCATCCATTTCACTTCATCCACATGACTTAGAGAAAGGTCCCTTTGGGAAACACTCATAAACTTGAGGTACGATTCACCCAATAGGTCGCTTTGTCAACCCTCCCATACCTAAACTTGGAAAATTGCGTAGGGTCTTTCAACACTTGTTTATTTTGGAAAGGTAGTTTGGATGTACATTATTGGATGGTTCTTTTATTGATTTGATTTATTCATCATGATGAAATTGACTTGAGATCCTTGGAGGGCATATTCATTGTGTTTGCAGGACCTAGTTGGTGGACAATGTTGGAGGAACAATCCTAGCTTGGGATTCCTTGGGGCTTGAATCCCATAGGTTGGATACTAGGGCCCACATTACATATGATGATTATTTCCTTTGGAGTTATGAGATGACACCATGGAATACCTAACCCAGCCTCTTACTAGCACAAAAAATTACTCTTGGGGCCAAAATGCATACAAAGAGGGCTTGACATCACCTAGGGTTGAGGTTGTGGTGGTAGAGTTGCTACTCATTGGCATGTGGAATGATTTCATGGGGGAGGACTTGAGGAGGCTATAGTGCATACGAGGGAGGCTATAGAAGGCCCAAAAACCTCAACCTTCTACTCCAACGACTTGTTCAAGGGGTCAAGATGTCACCCTTAGAGGGATGGCGTCACCTTAGGGTTTTTATTGTGCAATTTTTAAAATTTAAATTGAATTTTCTAATGTAAAGGGGAAAAGTAAGGGGTGTTGTCCCCTTACTTTGTTGTTTACCCTAAAATAAGTATACAAATAGAGGTTTTTTTATAAATAGATATCATTTCTATCTCATTTTATCATAGCTCTCCCATTGTGAGAAGACTACATTGGCTAAAATTTGCGCCCTAGTTGGGAAATATTCTCTATATATCTTGGTTACATTATATTGTGATGGTTTGGCTTATTCTATTGGATGGATGGATGATACACTAGCTCTCTTGGAGGTTTGTTCTTGATTTGTGGTGGATTTCCCTTGGTGAATTGTCACTTCATCTTGTTAATGCTTCAACTAGGTAAGGATTTCATGTTCATTGCTCTCTTTTATTGGTTGTAAGTTTAATGTGATGATATATTGGAGCATATAAGGGCATAAAACCCCCTCCAAGTCCATTATAATTGTTTGGAATAATATATTGTGCAAAGGATACTAGGAGGAGTAAAAGGGCTTACACCCTCCTAGGTTTTCCTTGTTGGTTAGTGTTTGCCTTGGGGAGTAAAAGGGCTTACAACCCCAAGGAAGTAACTCATCCAACTTATTTAATCAAGAGAATCCATTTTTCCAATAGAAAAGCATGTGTCTTCATGCATTGGATAAATAAATTGTTGCATTGGTAATCATGAAAAGTTGAGATATTGAAGTTGTCTTAAGTGGAAATTAAACTATATGCTATACATGTCTCTAGGCCACTAAGGCATCTCATGTGGACGAGAATTTATTATTGTTTTTATAAATTTAATATACAGCCATTAGGCCTGCATAAAACTCATCATAACATTTTGTTTTTCTCTCTTAGCAATTGTCAGAATTTGCTAAGAGTTTGTCATCATAATGTACTAGTCCTAGTGCATCTTTTGGGTGGATTCTTTGCAAGTTTTGGTGGATTTTTTTTCTGTTGTAACAAATTTTTTGCTACATACATAAGGATGCAATTATATCTCTACAATACTTTTCTATAACAACCTTAATTTGTTGCTAAAGTTTAATGTTTTATTACTAGAGTTATACTAGTGTTTAACTATCTTACCTCTTGCATCATTTGTTAGAATTTTAGCATTTGTTTAGAAGCTCTAACAACTATTTACTTGCTGATATATATCTTTGTTGATTTCTGTAATTAGGGACAACAATCTTAACTTGTTGATCCACTTGTTTGCAGGCTTGTATACTTGTCTTTCTTTGTGTCTCGGGCAGGTACAAACATCTTCTATAGGTACTCAAAGACTTGGCAACCTCAAGCAACCTTCAAGATTCATTATCAAGCCACCATTTCCATATAGTATCTTGAACTATAGGGGCCTCATCTCCACTCACTCATTTTTCGTCTCATTTCCCCCTAGGTTCATCCAGGATTCACCCCTTGAGGTGATAAATTCACCTTTAAAGTGATGGGAATACCTATTTGAGGTGAGAGTGGGTAGGTATTCTCCTAGTTGTCGCCATCTTGTGGTTTGGGTCGGGATTTTCCAAACCTACAAACCTTGTGATAACAAACATGAAGAGAATGCCCAGAATCATATGAAACCATAGAAATGTTGGTCATCATTGCAAGTTAACTAGACATTGAAAAGCTAAGTGTTGGGGGATTCATCTACAATTGCATCCTAGAAACTATACATCCAAGAGAAGATTTGAGATTCAAGGTCAAGTGGAAAGAGTAGATTTTTGCACTTGCAAACCATGGAGTCGAAAATGCTCAAAGAAATCTACCATGGAAGACATGTCTTTAAGCCTGGGTAGAATTGTTGCAAGGCTACCAAGAATTAAGTGTGTTGGAATAATATTCTCCATCTCCAAGTTGAATCTTTTTGGGACCAAAATATTATGAAGGGAAGGTGTGATCCAAATTAAAACCTCATTTTAAACTTTGTAAAAAATAATTTGTTGGAAAAGTGTGAAGCCAACAATCAACTTGAATTTTAAAGGGAAAAAGGCCTCAAGAAGAGGAAATGAATCCTCTTGGTAAGCATTTCAAAGAAACTCTTTAATAGGGATTATCACTTGATGAAAAAAGAACCAAGGGAGATGGAGAGGAAATGAAGAAGAACAATCGTTGTGAAAGCATGAAGGACTTGGGAGAAGAAATTTGCTTCAAGATCGAAGGTTGTCCCTAAGCCAAAGCAATTTGTAATAATACTACTGAGCAATAAAACATGAAATTTGTGTATAGTTCACTCCTTTGTAATTATTGCATAATAAAACCCCCATTGAATGTTGGCTTTCCCATTTGGTTCCCTAGGGTGATCTTTGTGTGTATGGTGCATTTAAATTTTCTATGGTTACCTAACTGCTATGTGAATGGATTTTATATATATATATATATATATATATATATATATATATATATATTTCTTTCTGCAATTATGTATATTACTATCTATTTCACATTTAATAAAGATGCACAACAATATTGAATGCACCCATCATTCATTGATTTGATCATTGGAATAACCTACAACTTTGTTTTCCTTACGTACTAAGTGTAAGTTTTGGGAGTTTCACCTACAACAATTTGTATTTCCATAAAAGTGTTTTTGTATCATAAGTTGTACATTTCCCCTAATTACCTACAATGTGATCCCTCTATAATTGATGATGGTGTTCATTTGCATTTTTTTGTTGGGTTAACAATATAATACAACCATCATTTAATTTTCTTTGATTCATTAATTGTTGTGAGAACATTGTGGAATGTTCTAGCACTAAATTGATAATGCTCTAGTTGGTGGGTTAATACACATTTGTTTGTGCATTATAGAAATCACATGTAACAACTCAACTCTATGTTGCATTCTCTTTATCCAAGGCATGGTGGCACCCACAATCATTTCTCTATTTTTCTCTAGAAGTTTCACTAGAACACTCCCAATCTACGCCTCATAATGACATGATAGTGCGAGATGTTTTCACATTGCTTAATTGTATGCATGTGAATGGAAAGATTAGTGGCTTGTTTTATAGATGGATATCAGCTTTGTTATAAAGGAGTGTACAAATCCATCCCAAGAACATATTTGTCATTGGCTTAAGTGTTGTGTGTGCACTTTCGAACAACAAGGATACTATTTTCTATAGAATTTACTTGTGTTTGTATTTTCAATGGCCAAAGAAGCTTGTTAAAGTGCATCAATATCTATCTTAACATAGTTGCATAATGCCTTGTTTGTTTTAGTATCATGGATTTTTCGTGATTTAATTGGCATTAAGAGCAAATCCTACAATATTGAAATCGATTATAAATAGGGTAAATGTCACGGGTTGTCAACTAGCATATTGCACACAACTCAACATTGATAGAGTGCACTTGAATGCTATATTTGGAATTGGTCTTGGTTTTTCTTTGTGAGCAAAGAAAAAATTAAAGCTTCTAAAAAGATGAGGCTTTTTTCGATAGTGTGTTCATTTAAGAGCCAAACATGTCACTTGCAAGAATTGAACCTAGGTGGGGGGAAAACACCCCTCAACACAAGACACTCGAGACAAACCCAATTTACATTCTTTTCTTATATTGATTACTATAAACATGTAATATTTCCACTCAGAATTACACATAAAACTGAGTCATTCTTTCATTTATGTCAGTGATTAATTGCACCGAGAGAAGCACGGTACATTCTATAGCCCAATATTGAAGATACTGTAATATATATCCTATTTTTCCATCCATCCATATGTTTACTAGATATAATATTTTATAAAAATTTATAGATATATAAAGATAACAATATAGTAATAAAATTATATCAACCATTGGAAAAAAAGAGAGAAACTTAAATCAAGTTTTGCTAGAATACCAAGGAAATCTATGTGTGTGTGTGTGTCTGTGTGCATATATATATATATATATATATATATATATATATATATATATATATATATATATATATATATATATATATATATATATATATATATATATATATATATATAAGAACACCAATGAAAATCCATCTTAATTTAAGATGTTTTAAGCATCGAGAGATTCACATCTTAATTTTTTTTTATCTTTCTTAGTTCTTAATAGATTTAAAGTTAAGATGGATCTCTACTTGTTGCAAATTGTAGAAACTTTAAATTGTATTTCATGAAAAAGATCCATGTTGGTGATGTTTGATTAGTGAGAGGGGGGGTGTGTTAGTGCCGCAATTTTTCTTTCAATTAGAGTTGGTTTTTAGTCGAGTTATGGCCCATGTGTAAAGATGTGTGAAGTCAAGTACATAGCAATGAAGGGGTCGAAGTCAGCAAGTGGTGAGTTGGCCCTTGGAAACGGGAAGGGATGTTAGAGTCAAAACATGTGAAAATGGTATGGGTAGGTTTCTCCCAGAGATTCGGGTCCTATTAAAAGCCTCTACGTGCCATAGGTCGAGTCAAGTAGTTAATGGAAGTTGTGTTGGCCAGTGCAAAAAATATTATCATCTCATTAGAAAGGCCGAGGGAATGAAAAATCACGGTGTTCGTATCATGTATGCCCTGCAACCCTTATCGCCTGTACTTTACACGCGGGGATGTGCCATGGAAAATCTATAATTCGATTCGAAACATCTAGCTGCCATGAATTCACTGTTTGTTGGCATGATCCCTCTTTCCGCACGATCTGTTATAAATTCCATATTTTTTGCACCCTTTCTACTCGCGAAATCAGATTCATACTTTGGTTGTAAGTTTTCTCGTAGGCCCAAGTCGATCGAATTCTCTATCTTGGGAATTCACCGGATCTACTGTGCATAAAATAAACGTTGGTCATGCCATGGAAACCTCTCAAAACATAAATAAGGGTGCGTGAAGTGGCATAATCCCCAGATCTGGGCCCCAAAGTGATTGGGATTCGTTATCACTCACAACAGGCATCCCCAAGGATAAAAGGAGGATTTTCCCTTCACCCGTGGGAACGACGACATCACTCTGTACGAAACTTGGAATGGAAGGAACTACGCAGGAAGGAAGGAAAGTAGAAGCCTTGTCTCCATAGTAGTAGATACCTCGGAGAAGGGGAAAACCAAGGAAGAATAAGGAAGCTGGGGAAACCCAAATCTCAGGCGAATTATGCCCATGATCGTTCGCTGAAAAATTAATTATGTGTGTTATCCACCTAGAGCCTTTGGAAGGTACCAACCAAGAAAGTGGGAGAAGAAAAAGGATGGTTGTCGTGGGTAAAAATGATCAAGAAAAATATCAGTAGCTGAAACAGATGAAGCTAGCCATCGCTGAACTGTACCGGGAAAATAGGGAGCTGAGACAACAACTAGAGACAAAGACCATGGAAGCAATATCAGCGCAAGGCCGTGAAGGGAACATGACATGGCTCAAGAGACATCTCAAAGAGGTGCATGATACAATTATACAGTTTCCCGAAGCACAACAAATTTCGAAAAAAAGTATATGCAAAACACTCTAGAGAATGTCAAATGACTGAAGAGATGGCCCGCGCAGTTCCCGCCAGCGAGCAGAAGAAACAAGATTAGCTGAGTTCATTCCTGTATCTACGAACATAAAAAAAATATTAAAAGTTTTGAAAGAGACATCGCCCTAAGACATTTTAACATTTTTATAATGACCGTGACTATCTACAACCACTTGTTGCGCACATTTCCCCCAACAAATGAGCGCGTGAAAGAAAATCAAATCCATTACAGAAGACAGTGGGACTCTGATAGACACTTGTCCACTCAAATATCTGATCGAAGGAAAGCATTGACACATCACTCCCCCATGACGATACCTGATCAATGAGTGAATCCCCATGGTGGATTACAAACAATGATGAGGTAGCTAGATGTGTTTGTTGCCTCTTTTTGGAAAAGCATCATGCAAAGAGTTTTGTAATGCAGAGAAGTCAGTTTCCTAGTTTTAGAGATAGCAGTTAGAAGAGCAGGGTAGCCCAAGCGATGCCCTCACTTATATATTTGATATTTTTTACGTAATCCAGGTTGGTTAGAAATATTAGTATAGATAGTAACTACTGCATGTAACTTGAGTCCCATCGAAAGTTAATGCAAAAGTCCTATAGCTTTGATGAAAAGATTCTAATTGTAGCAGTTGGATGTATTGTTTCCTTTTCTTTGCGTGCGTACTTCCTGTTTTCTTTACTCATATATTTTTCTGTCTAAATCGAAACGAAATTTCAAACCTGTGGATTCATTGCGCAATGCCCCTTTTTCGTGCCATTTAGAAAAAATGTTTTTCTTCTAAGGTTAACTCTGAATTCATCCACAACAGTGCTCCTAGTTACTTCTTGTGTTTTCTCCTCGACACACATTACGATTTTTCACTGAATACCATTTCTCTCTTAGCCTTTATCCTCTCAATTTCAGTCACTGAGTGATTTGTTTATGTCATTTCCTCGAATAGACTCCATAGCCCAAAGTATTACTTTCTTGCACCAATATAACCATAACCCATTATTTCAAAGATATTAAATCTAGCCATATCTTAAAATCCATATCCTGTGTAGAGACAAAATCTCCCGAGAGAGCACTCTCCAGGTCTAAAAAGGCTAGTTTCGGATCTCAAAGTTGGTTGAAAATTTTACCTCTGTCGTATGTTTATCAGCTGAACAGATTTACACAGTGATAAAATTTTGGTGTCGTTGTTGGGGACGAAACTAAATAGATTTTCCCTGGGATAATGACTAACATTGTAGTTTGACCCCTGAGGGTAACAGAGGGACAAAAATCTGCACCAGCTAAAACCTTTACCTTGGCAATTCCAGTCAAAAATACCAGTAGCTCCAAGTAGCACAATTCAAGAACCCTGACTCTGAAGATGATCTATACCAGAGAAAATCCTGACCCAAACCCTACAGAGCCTGTGTGCAACCCCAAAAAATTTTTGTGCACGACTAGAGAGCAAGGGCCAGATCCATTCTATTACCTAGACAAAAGTTTTTCCTTACCGAAAGACGGTGCACAAAGCATCGATGACCTTGAGCTTGAGACATCATTTGAGCAAACCCTGTTCAGGTCTAAGTCGAAAACCAACTTGGACGAGATAGTTTTCAACTAGAAGAGATTCCAAGCCCTAGTGTCTAATCATATCCCTCAAATCCCGACCTCTATAGAGCCATAGACACCAAATTTTCCTCCCTCATTATGCTAGCCCAACCGCATGACTTGCCACAAAATTACAACTAGAGGATTAATCTCTATGATGTTGAAGGGAACGTTTCAGCCCAGAGGCATCTGGATTGGTTCAACGATTTCGTCGACCTGGAATAGGTAGACTATGCAGATATGAAAATGAGGTTGTTCGTGTATATTTTTACGGGGGACGTGTGGAAATGGTTCAAATCCCTATGACTAGCAAGTATTCAATACTTTGACACATTTGAAATGACCTTCATCGCCAGATGGGGAGACAAGAAGAACCCCTTGCAATTGTTAATGCAGTACAATAATATGAAGAAGGCATCGGAGGAGACAGTGCAAGAATTCTCATCCAGTTTCATGAAGGTTTATAACTTTATTCCTAGAGAAGTCCATCCACCTTCCAGAGCTATGCAGTTGTAATATACTGACTTCTTCGACAACGATTTCTCCTTGATGTTGAGAAAAATAAGATCAATAAGCCTAGATGTGATAATGAGCAATGTGGTCAAAGTTAGCCAGGAAGATCAAGTAGAGATTCAACAGAGGCGATAAGAATCCCCAAGAAGATTTGCAGCCATCAACGTCGATATCCTTGGATGAAAAAATTGACTTAATGATGAGAACCATGGAGAAGATAATGGAGAAAATGTCTGTGGGAAACAGACCCGCTGCCCAGGAACATCAGGATCCCCAGCCCAGGAATCAAAACCTCAGGAGGGGTCAAGTTCCTCAGATCAGACAAAGGGAACAGAGGGAGCAGAGAGATCAAGGTGACCAATAGACAAGGCCTTCATTCCAAAACAACTACGTGGATGACAACTTCGATCATATGTTCGAAGACCAAATGCATTGTTGCGATGATAACAACCTGCGCGTGTTTTTGACAAAGAGAGAACATGATCGGTACTTGAGAAGAAATGATGGTTTTATGCTAGAGATGGATGATGTGTGGATTGGGGAAACTGATGATGCACTTTCTTGGGAAACAAAATATTTTAGAAAGGGTTATCAGAACACCATCATGCAATTTCAGAAGAAATATAACCTCAGGAGCAAGGAAATGTCTATCAGGCCTCAACAGACTAATCTCACAAGGAAGCCTCTGGCGGACACCCCTTCCACAAGCCGACCGATGCCAGACAACATGACCAAGGATGCGACGGAGAAGGAAAAGTCGAAAGAGGAGGCCCTGAAGAAAAATACGGAAACAAGACGAGAAGCAGGTGGAAAGGAGGTAGAGAAACTCTGCCCTCCTTTTAAATTTAAGCATGAAATGGATAAAATCAAAATATCTATCCCATTCAATGAAATTATTAGAAAGGGCGAGTATAGGAAGTAGATTATTAAAATTTTGAAAATGGGAGGGACCCCCGATACTTTGAATGTCCAAGACGATCACCCTGCTATTTTGTTCGATCAACGCATTGAAGAGACAAGTTTTACTGAGGACATACCTCCGTTCTATGTCAATCTGAAGGTTCATGAAATGACCATGCATATCGCCATGCTAGATTATGACGCATCGGACAACCTCATGCCAAAGGTGATCATGGATGAACTAGGTTTGGATATCACTAGACCCTACAAGGACCTTTTCCCTTTTGACTCGAGGAAATTCAAGTGCTTGGATCTCATTAAGGACTCGGTCATGTCATTGGCCCAAATTACTTCTAAGAACATGGTTATGGACATGGTCGTGGTGGACATACCCCCAAAGTTTGGCATGTAGCTATCCAGATCATGGGCTATGAACTTAAAGGGGACTCTACAAATGGACATGTCATACGCCACCATTCCTATCTTTGTCTAGGACAAATGGTTGTACAGATAAGTGTTATTGAAATACATGGTAAGCAACAAAACACAACCAAACAACCACCCCATATACTCCATTGATGCTGAGGTTGGTTCCTCTATATTCTATAATGACCTAAATTTTGAAGAGGAAGAGACAACAGCCATTATGACCGCCGATGATGAAGCTGCCTAACAAGTAGCCGAGTGCACCGACCCAAGAAACCATGCGGAGAACGAGATATGGAACATGAGTTTTGACGATGCGGTCAACAAAGAATAGGTTGGGGCCAACGTGGGGATAAATCCCCCCAAAGTGGGTTCAAATCTCTTCTCATACAAACTCGCTTTTGAATGTATAAACAACATGGCTGAGTATGAGGCACTGATTTTGGGCTTGAAGGTATTAAAGGAATTAGGCGTGGAAAGGATAACAATACATGGAGACTTTGAGCTAATTATAAACCAAGTGAAAGGCATATATCAAGCAAAAAATCTCAAGTTGAGAGCATATATAAACTTGGTGTTAGAACTCCTCGAGGATTTCCTAGAGTATAATCTATCAATCATCCCGAGGGGGAAAAATCATATCGTTGACGCATTGGCCACCTCAGCCTCGGTTTTCAAGATCCCCATCTTCCCCAACAAAAAATATGAGATCGAAGTCAAGCATAGGTTGACAGTGCCTGATAATATCAAATACTGGTAGGTGTTTGAGGACGACAAGCAGGTAAAGATATTTCTTCAAACGAGCAACAAGTTCACTAAGATAAACATTGATGACGAATGTTGTTGTGACGAAGATGGGAGTGAGAATGTGCGCAGTAATGATGACCATTTACAGAACCAGATCACTGGAAGGGACATAATACAACTGAAGAATAACATCATTCCAAAGGGGTTATTGCCGCTGGAAACGTTGTTTGATGAAAATGACATGGATAAAACCCAAAATCACAAAAAGAGAAGAGGACGTGGAATACTACAACATCGGGATTGAGGAGAACCCAAAAATGATCAAAGTATTGAAAACGCTCAGTCCAGAGGTCAAGCAAGATTACGTCAAGATTATGAAGGTATTCCTCGACATTTTTGCATGGAGCTATGATGATTTGAAGGTGTATGACACTAAAGTGATCCAGCATGTGATCCCTCTCAAAGAAGATAAAAAACCTTTCAAACAGAAGCTGAGACAGATAAATCCCCTGCTACTTTTGCTAATTGAAAAAGAGGTAAAGAAACTTTTTGATGCTAAGATTATCATTTCTTTATGGTTCTCGAAATGGGTAGCTAATTTGGTTCCTGTAAGAAAGAAGAGTGGTGAGATAAGACTATGTGTAGACTTCCGAAATTTAAACAAAGTGTCCCTCAAGGATCACTACCCTCTTCCCAAAATGGACTATATCCTGCAAAAGGTGGTGGGGTCCTAGAATATGTCCATGTTGGACAGTTTTTAAGGTTATAATCATATCATGGTCCACCCAGATGACAAAGAAAAAACAACTTTCACAACTCCTTGAGGAATGTTCATATATGCCAAGATGCCCTTTGGCCTGATGAACGCTGGAACTACTTTCCAGAGGGAAATGGACATCATGTTTGTCGATGAAAAGGACAAGTTCATTGTGATCTATTTGGATGACATCAAAATGTACTCTACCTCCGACGAACAACAAATCAAGCATCTAAAGAAAGTTTTCCAAAAGTACAGGAAGTTCGGTATATCACTAAATCCGAAGAAATCACATTTCGGGGTAGAAGAAGGGAAGTTGTTGGGACACATTATCTCGAAGGAAGGCATTAATATAGACCCCAATAGGGTTGAAGGAATCCTAATCATCGACACTCCACGGAGTAAAAAAAAAGTGAAATACTTCCTGGGAAAAGTAAACTTCTTGAGGAGATTCATCCTGAACCTAGAAGAGATGATAAAGCATATCACCTTTATGCTTAGAAAGGGAAATGAAATCAAGTGGAACCTGGAAGCCAAGAAGTTGTTTGAAGATATCAAGGTGGCATTGACTAGAGATCATGTGCTATCTAGTCCATATTTCATGAAATATTTCATCCTGTTTTCATTTTCCTCAGAGCATACGATTTTCGTCATGTTGTTACAGAAAAACAAGAAGAACTTCGAGAAGCCTATAGCTTATTTCAGAAAGACACTGTGGGATGATCCACTAATGTATGACATTATGGAAAAACAAGCGTATGCCTTAGTGAAATCCTTGAAGGAGTTCATGACATACATATTGCACTCCCACATCATTTATTATGTACCCAACAACTCAGTAAAGGATATCCTGACTCAGCCCAACCCCGAAGGGAGGAGAGGTAAGTGGATAGCACCCATGCTGGAATATGACCTGAAGATCAAGACTACAAAAATAATTAAGGGTTAGGGCCTTGCAAAGCTAATGGCACAGTCAGACTGTGACTGTGTGGGAATAAATTTCATTGTCGATTTGTCAGAGAGTCCTCAAGAAGAAATGATTGTGCAGGTGTCCGAGGAGTTCGTCGATTCATCATGGTATGAAGAAATCATCTATGTGTTGAAAACTCTCCAAGCCCCTCTGGGCATAAGCAAGACTAAATCCAGATTACTCTAGCTCAAAGAAATTAAGTTCTGCGTCCTGGACAACTCACTCTACTGGAAAGACCCCGAGGGGATATTGCTGAACTATTTGTTGGAAAATGATGCGAAGCAAGCCATAGAAGAATTTCACAAAGGTGATTGTGGAGGACACCACTACTGGAAAACCACCACACACAAAATCTTGAGGGCGGGTTACTATTGGCCTATAATATTTGTAGACGTGTACAAAGAGGTCTCCAACTTCCATGAATGTCATATTTTCAATGGGAGAAGAAAGATACAACCCTTGCCACTAAAGACGATCTCAGTTGAAGCACCTTTCATGCAGTGGGGTTTGTATTTCATAGGGGAAAATAATCCACCATCCTTGGAACAACACAAATGGATACTCATGACCATTGAATACTTCATGAAATGGATAGAGGTGATCCCCACCAAGCAAGATATCAACACAGTCATCATCTAATTTTTGGATACAAACATCTTGTCGAGGTTCAGGTGTCTCATCAATATCATAACAAAAAATGTGCTCGCATTCAAGTCCAAAATGATGGAAAAGTTTTGTCAGGATTACAATATAACCCTAGGGAATTTTGTAGCGTACTACCCACAAGGAAATGAATTAGCAGAATACTCAAATAAAATCCTAATTAGGATCATCAAAAGACTCATGCAAGACAATAAGAAAGCTTGGCATAAAAATCTTATCCATGCATTGTGGGCATATCGAGTTACCACCAAGAAGTCCATCTTAACGTCACCTTTTCAGATCGCATGCGACATAGATGCAATTTACCCCACTTCATTGGGGCCTCCCATCAGAAAGTTGTTGCAAAAATAGGAGGCTGGCCAAATGACACGCAAAGGAGAATAAATTAGCTAATTCACACACAGCAGATGAGGGAACAAGTATACAATCGATCGTAGCTCCACCAAGAGAGGATGAAGAAAACCTTCGACAAGCATTCTAAGAAAGAGGAATTGTAGGTAGGGGAGTTGGTGCTAAGATGGGACCCAAGAAATGAAGATAAAGGAAAGCACAGAAAGTTCGACAACCTTTAGACAGGTCCATTCAGAATCAACGCATATTGTGGGAGTAATGCTTATTTTCTAGAAGGATTAAATGGAGAATGCTTTGTTTGGGGGCCTATAAATGGTAGGTTCCTCAAGAATTATCTAACGAAATAAAATCCCTTTAATTCATTTTTCATTGTAAATAGTCGTTTTATTTTTGCATCGAGTCAGTAGGTCAACAGAAAATTGAAGCCCAAAGTGAAGGCCCTGATTTTATGCTGATTCTTTATAAGTTGTGTTGATAGGTTTAGGTTGCATCTTGTTTTTCATATTGCAGTGTCAAAGAGTCTAAATAAGTCCCAATGGTCAGGCACCTGGTCTACTTTTCTTTGCTACCTCGCGAGGAGGATAACATCCCCATTGGAACCAGCTATCAATGCTGCCATTTTTCATTCAATTAGAGTTGGTTTTCAGTCAAGTTATGGCCCATGTGTCAAGATGTGTGAATTTAGGTATGTAGAAATGAAGGGGTCAAAGTCAGCAAGTGGCTGGTTGGCCCTTGGAAATGAGAAAGGATTTCGGAGTCGAAACATGTGCAAATGGTATGGGTAGGTTTCTCCTAGAGAGTCAGGTCTTGTTAAAAGTTAGTCTCTATGTGCCCCAGGTCGAGTCAAGTAGTTAATGGAAGTTGAGTCGGCTAGTGCATAAAATATTATCATCTCATTATGAAGTTTGAGGGAATGAAAAATCACAGTGTTCGTATCATGTATGCCCTGCAATCCTTATGACCTGTACTTTACACATGGGGATGCACCATGGAAAATATGTAATTCGATTCTAAACATCCAATCGCCATGAATTCACTATTTGTTGGCATGATCCCTCCTTCCACTTGATATGTTATAAATTCCATATGTTCTACACCCTTTCTACTCGTGAAATCATATTCATACTCTGGTTGTAAGTTTTCTCGCAGGCCTAAGTCAATCGAATTCTCCATCTTGGGCATTCACTGGATCCACTACGTGCAAAATAAACATTGGTCATGCCATGGAAACCTCTCAAAACATAAATAAGGGTGCGCGAAGTGGTAGAATCACCAAATCTAGGCCCCAAAGTTATTGGGATTCGTTCTCAGTCACAACATGCATCCCCAAGGATAAAAGGGATATTTTCCCTTCACCTGCGGGAATGACGACATCACTCTACGTGAAACCTAGAATGGAAGTAAATGTATAGGAAGGAAGGAAAGTAGAAGCCTTGTCTCCCTAGAAGTGGATATGTCGAATAAGGGGTAGACCAAGGAAGAATAAGGAAGCTCGAGAAACCCAAATCTCGGGTGAGCTGCGTGCATGACCATTCGCTGAAAAATTACTTATGCGCATTGTCCACCTGGAGCCTTTGGAAGGTACCAACCTAGAAAGTGAGATAATAATGAGGATGGCTACTATGGGTACAAATGATCAAGAAACAACTCAATAGTTGAAACAGGCGAAGCTAGCCATCGCCGAACTATACCAGGAAAACAAGGAGCTGAGACAACAACTAGCAACAAAGACCATGGAAGCAACAACAGCACAAGGTCACGAAGGGAATGCGACGTGGCTCAAGAGACAAGTTAGAGAGGTGTAGGATACAATTGTACAGCTGCATGAAGCACAACAACTGTCGAAGAAAAAGGTATGAAAAACACTCTAGAGAATGTGAAACGGACGAAGAGATAGCCCGCGCAGTTCCTGCCAGTGAGCAGAAGAAACAATATTAGTTGAGTTCATTCTTGCATCTGTGAACATAAATAAAATCTTGACAGTTTTGAAAGAGACATCGCCCTAAGAAATTTTTCCATTTTGATAACGACCATGAATATCTATAGCCACTTGCCATGCACATTTCCCATAGCAAATGAGCGCGCGGAAAAAAATCAAAGCCGTTACAGGAGACAACGAGATGTTGACAGACACTTGTCCACTTAAATATTTGATCGAAGGAAATCATTGACACATCATTCCCCCATGAAGATACCTGATCGATAACTAAATCCTTGTGGTGAATTACAAACAATCATGAGGTAGCCAGATGTGTTTGTTGCCTATTTTTGGAAAGGCGTCATGTGAAGAGTTTTGTAATGCAAAGAAATAAATTTCCTAGTTTTAGAGATAACAATTAGAAGAGAAGGGTATCCCAAGAAACACCCTCACTTATATATTTGATCTTTTTGAAGTAAGCCAAGTTGGTTGGAAAAATTAGTATAGACAATAACTATTGCATGTAATTTGAGTCTAATCGAAACTTAATGCAAAAGTCTTGTAGCTTTGATGAAAAGATTCTAATTGTAGCAGTTGGATGTATTGTTTCATTTTCTTTGCGTACATACTTCCTGTTTTCTTTATTCATATTTTTTTCTGTCTAAATTGGAATGAAATTTCGAACCTGTGAATTCGCTGCGCAATGCCCCTTGTTAGTGCCATTTAGACAAAAAAAAATTCTTCTAAAGTTAACTCTAAATTCATCCACAATGGTGCTTTGAGTTACTTCTTGTGTTTTCTCCTCGCCACACATTATGATTTTTCACTGAAGATTGTTGCTCGCTTAGACTTTATCGTCTCAAGTTCAGTCATTGAGTCATTTGTTTCTGTCATTTCCTTGAATAGAATCCATAGCCCAAAGTCTTACTTTCTTGCGCCAATATAACCAAAACCCATTATTTCAAAGGTATTAAATCTAGCCACAACTTAAAATCCATATACCGCACAGAGACAAAATCTCCCGAGAGAGCCCTCTCTAGGTCCGAAAAGGCTCGTTTTGGATCTCAAGGTTGGTTGAAAAAGTTACCTCTATCATTTGTTTATTATCCGAACAAATTTATAGAGTGCTAATAGGGTGAATCAGTAATAGAGAAATATAATCCTTTTTCACCATAAAATGCAAGTGTTATATCAATGTAGCATTATCATCCAATAGTTGCAGAGTAAATAAACAATGAAAAAATGAGCAATCACACACATACACAGTACAACAGTAATTTATATGGAAAACCAAAGTGGGAGAAAACCACAGAATGTTTTTTCTTATATGTCTTTAAGAATTACATTCATTGGAAGAACCAACTTCCTTTGTTTTCTTGCTGCAACTCGAAGGAGGCTCCAACCCCCTAGTTTCTCAGGCTACAACCTAAGGGAAGCTCCAACTCCTCAATTATATGGCTACAACCCCCTATGTACTCCGGCTACAACCACCTATCCTTGCCCCGTCCAACCGCCCTGGCGTATAAGTAGAATGATGGAACCACTGTCACACTATCACTGTGAGATATACTACTATAATCTTGTACCAATTGTAAGAACTCTGGTTAAATAATTGCTTAAGGTTTATAAAGTTTAATTAATTAAATAATTAACTATCCTAATGTATATTAGTTAAATAATGATTATTCATTAATAATATTAATTAATTATTAATTTATTTATTTATTGTTTAATGTATGTTAATTAATTAATTAATTAACTCATTTATTGTTTGGGTAACGAATTAAAGTTTAATAAATTTTAATTTATTTAATAGAAAACTTAACATATTGAGGGATGGTTGGCATTGAATGGAGGGATAAGGCATTGAATGGAGGGATAAGGTAGTTAGCATTGAATGGAGAGTGGGGGGAGATTGTATGAAAAAACTGCATTTTCTGGTTTGACGCTGGAGGAATTTGTTGCACTGTTACAGGGGAGCATCGGTTGCTAGGAGTTTTGGGCTCAGGGGCCAGGAATCCTCATGGAATCTTGGAGCTAGGGAGTCGAATAGGCTCTATTCCTAGATGGCAGGGAGGAAAGATTTGGTTTTGGGAAGAGAGTGGGTAGAGAAGCTTGGTCAGAGTTTGGGCAGAGCAGCGAGGATAGATGGAGTTGGGAAAATATCATCACTGAGAGGTATTTATGTCATTATAGTTATAAGGGTTCATTATTTTACTAAGCTATGTATGTTTTTTTTTTATATATAATTTGTATTTCATGTGCTCAATTATAATTTGTTGAACCATGAATGGTTAGTTTGTTAGCTTGTTAAATATAGAACCGTAAAAGAAGTTATTAATATCAATGATATGTATTAATTAATTTATTAAGTTTTAGCTTCTGTCAGCAAGGATCTTACACATGGTATTAGAGCCCGGTTTCAAAACTGAAACCTAGGATTGACCACCCACATAACTGTGCAATCTGCTCCCAAACCCCTAACCTACAACCTAGAAACCCTTTATTTTACAAAACTTAAAACCTATGAAGAACTACCCATAGGAACCCAGGAATAGGGAGAGTCTATATATATAAAAAAAAATTGAGAGAGAAGGGGATATTCTTGCAAATTGTCTCACCCTCTGTTCAGGCTACCTGTGAACTGTATGCTCACCTACACGAGTCATAGAGAATCAAATAAGTGAATGTTAGTCTTATAAAATAGAAGTATACAAAGTTTGCAAAGTTATAAATATAGTAAAAGTAGTGATCTGAATAATGTATATAATATAAAAAAAAAGTTATATAGAATAATAAGTATACAAAATAGCAAAAAAAAATAGTGTTTAAAATAGTAATACAAGAAATAAACTATAAGGGACATAGTGTTTAAAATAGTAATAGGATAAATAAAGTATAAGGGACATGACGTGACATCCCCCACTTCCACATATCTTACATATGGCTACATCACCTCCTCATCATTGATAATATCTCACCTCGTATCATCTCTCAGAATCATATTCTCCATCTGGCGAATATCCAACAAGTGAATGTTGGAATTTATTGGTTCAAAAGACCCGTGGAATTCAATGTAAACATTACTAAGATCTTCCTTAACTTGACCTAAGCCTAGGCAACAGGCAGACTAAATTCTTTTCCATTTATTTCTAGAACGTGTATGATTATATTCATAACAAAAGGATTTTACACATCCTTGAGTTCTTTAGTCTTCACTACAAACATATAGATAGATAGACATGACCATATCAGAAAACTAAAGTAAGCCACAGTAACCTAAGCCACTCTCGCCATAATTGTAGCAGTGAAGTAACACAAAAGCACCTATTGCCATTATGCCATCACATTGGTTCTTCCTATTTTGTGCATTTAGTTTGATAAAAGAATATGGTTTTACATTTTTTATTTACCCGCATTGTGTTATCCATATCCACTTTCAAAGGAATTTCAAACCTGCGACCTGCAATAAATACGCAGCGCATTAAACCATCCATATATAAAATGATGAAAAAAAAAAAATTTACATATTAAAAATATATAAAATAACGGGTGAGTCAATGTACAAACGGACTTAAGGTTTGCCAGTCAGATTCTTGACGTGCCTCCATGGCCATCTGGATCTCTGTGGACGACTGTAAGCACCTTATGTGCCATTGAAATGCACACAAGGAGTCTATTCTGCCAAAATTGCAAGAGACTTGCACTCGACATCATCTCTTTGAAGCTAAGTTCATTCAGGTGGGGAAAGGACGAAACCCTGGTGGATGGCTTCCGAAAACTGGTGAACCCATTGGTAGATACAACATTTAATTTTTTTTTTGCAAGCTTCTTCGAGAAACACGATAAACCGAAAATTTATAAAGGACACATTAAAATACGTTGTTCAGTTACTTAGTATCATATCTAAACAAGAAATTAAGAAACAAAAATAAAGAGCCCTACATACAGACATTATAGTATCATATTAGGGTTTCAATGAAGTTTTCAGTCCAATGATATTTCTTATAAAATTTTCATCGAATCAGTCTAAGAAACATAATCACATCAATGAAAAAGAGCTCTCTGCAAAATTTAAAGGGGGGAGCGTAATAGAATCTTGTCATTCCCTAAAAGACAATCCAAGCTATCCAGCCAGAGTCACGACACAGCGCAAGTCATAGATAGCACCCAAGCGTGAAACCAAGCCACCAAGTAGAGGTCCATAACACACCTGCCATACACAAATAAACAGCTCTTGAGACAAGAACCTACACCAAACACAACATCACAAGTAAAGCTAAAGCCAAGACGAAGTGCCCAAGTGCCAAGCCACCGAGGAGCTAGGTCTACGTGCACTATGCATCTATACCCATACCTTCAGAGTGATTGATGAAACCAGAGAACCCATTCCAAATCAACCACAGTTACATCACTAGGCCGCAAAGAGAAGGGGGTTGTTGTTAGCCGAGCAACATTCAGACTGAAAACCATAAATCATCACGCTAAATCTTCAGGGTAATGCTTGGAAACCATCAATATTCCACATGATGCCGCTCCAAGGCCCTTCTCGCCCCCTTCTCTTCCATACCCATACCCATCGAGCGCACATAGCCACCAAGGAGAGCCCACAAGGGCATGACTGTGCCACACAATATAACAACAAAAAGAAAACCAGCAGGCATTATTGCATCAAAAAAGAAAACCAGCTGACAATGCATATCAAGTTATGAAACATCCCAAACAAGGCACACGCCTTAACCACTCGGCCACAAAAAACAAGCACTGAGACCAAGGACAAAGTAGAAAAAAAAAAAAGAACCGCAGGCTAATACATGGCCTATTACCCTCAAACCCTTTTTCAAACAAAAACTCACAAGACCAGCGGCTAAGACCAGCGCCAAGCCATGAAGGAGGAGCCATGAAGGGGTAATACAGTGTTGAATGCATCACGTTATAGTGCTATCACCCAAACCACGAGCCATCAAACACCCGAGAATCCATGAGAGAAGGCCATGGGCGGAGCGGCTAGAGCAGGGAAAACCTTGGCGATTAGGGTTTGTTAGGGTTTTAATAGTTGTTCTCTTCTATTATTTTAATTAAATGTTGAACAAGTGCGAAATAAGGGAGGGGCCAAGTGGACCTCATGCGAGGACCCACCGCTGCCTTGAATTATTATTTTTTATTTTTTATTTTTATGTTATTTATTTTATTTTGTTTTAATTACTTTGAATTATTAAAATTGTATTTTAATTACTTTAAATTGGGTTCTAATAATTTAAAACATTTTGAAGTTGTTTTAAATTTTAAAAATTTAGAATGATTAATTCCAATTTAATTAATTAATTAATTTATCATTTATTTTAAATAATTAATTTCAAATTTTAACTTTATTACAAACATTAATAATATTGATTAATGGATTAAATAACTAGTGGTTAATTAATTAAAGCGATTAAAAGATTAATAATAGTGATTAATTAATTAAATGACTAATTAATTAAAAAGAGTAATTAACATAACATTACGATTTGAATAAAATTTATTTTGGATTAGATTAAATTTTGTTGGAGTTAGAAGGACTCGCACCAGAGACCTCTTCACCAAGCGCAGTGGTTCCTCAAAGGTCGAATACCATTGTGCCACATTAAATCTTCCATATTTTATTGATTAAATTTTGTTGGAGCGGACGAGTTTTGAACCGACGACCTATCCACTGAGTATAGAGCTTTCACCAAAAGACTGTACACCACTGCACCATGATAGTAATGATAGGTTGAATGTGTTGATCACATGCGAGAGATTCAGTAGTTTCCTTAGGAGAAAACATCAAGCTTAGAGGCTATAGACCTTAACCTAGCCACTTCCCATAAAGAGAGTAACGTCTGTTTATAGACAAGTAAAAAAAAACTTACGCCTAACCCTTTTTTCTAGCTTAAGCTGCGCAAATGTAAAATGTCCTTGAACTCACCCTGACAACTTTGGTTGATGCAGATTAAATTATACAAGATGGTTAGGACTCGAGGAAATCAAGGTAGAGGGGCATCGTCGCAGGGACTGCTAATGCCGCCACCACCATTGCCTGAATTATCTCTCATTCTGCACTCTTTGGAGGCCATAAATGAGACTTTAAAGGGGTTTCAACCAGCAAGGATCGAAGTTGGGCCCCCACCATATGGAACAGGTAATCCTAAAGTGTCGATGGATTCAGGGGGAGGACCTCCACCCAAAGACATCATTAGAGAACTGCAGAAGATCAAACTTCTGGAGTTTGTTGGGGGTCGTGGCAGTGAACATGCAGAAGCATGGTTGGAAGGCATGACAAGGTGTTTTTCCTTAAGAAACTATGCGTCCACTTCAAAAGAAAAGATAGTGATTTTTCAGTTGAGAGACAGTGCCTTGAACTGGTGGGGCAACCTGGAAAGGAAACTACATCTTACCCTGGACACCGTATCTTGGGAACTTTTCGAGGAGAGGTTTCGAAGGAAATATCTACCAGCTTACTATGATGAACAACAGGTGGGAGCATTTCATGCTCTAATACAAGGAAACAGAACCGTAGAAGAATATGAGATTAGGTTTATGGAATTGGTCAAATATGTTTCATACTTAGATAATGACCAACGACAGGAAGCATGCTTGATCTATGGGTTAAACCTTAAGATAAGGGCTATGGTGTGGATGTGGAAACCGTCTTCAGTAGCAGAATCTGTGGAAAATGCACGTTATGCGAAGGAACATGTGAACTTAACTGAAGGTATGAGACCGACCTTTTTGCATTGTCCTGGGTTCATCGGGAAGGCCCCTAGGACATTTCCCAAGGGAGGGGGCTCAAGGCCACCTCCATATGGTAATAGAGTCGCACCAAGGACAGTGGTTGCAAGGATTTCAATGGCAGTGAGTGCATCATCTCGTTCATCACTAATGATGTAGGCAAGTCCACGACCATCTCAGGGAGCAACTAGTAGGGGTAGGGGTTCCAGGGGAAGGAACTCATTTCAGAGACCGTCACAAAGCAGTATGCAAATTTAATCTCGTGTTACCTATTGGGGATGTGGAGGACCCCATTACCAGCGTGACTGCCTAGAGTTACAATCAGGATTTGTGCATAGAAAAGGAAAGGCCCCGATGGGAAGAGCAAGTGGCAGCCACCAGATTTACGCAGCAGTTAATAATTTCCAGGCATAACATAAATCCACGGTGGTGGATTCATCAGGTACGCTAAATCATATCAATGTTAGGATTTTATTTGATTATGGTGCTACAAATAGTTTCATTTTACCATCTTCATTAGAAAAGAGTGGGTTGGCAACCTACGAGCACGATGAATTTAAACAAGTCGAGATGGCTTCGGGGGAAAAACAAGCAGTAGGACCTAGCATCGATAATTGTATAGTATACCTAGGAGTGTGTACTACAAGGTTGAAGGTATACGTCACTGCTCTCGGGATGTATGACCTAATCATTGGAATGGATTGGTTAGAAGCTCATCGAGCTTTGGTTGATTGTTTCACAAAAAGCATGCTTTGTGTTGACGATGAAGGAAGACTAGTAGAGATCCATGGTGTACAAAGAAGGGTGTCTCTACGCTTTATCTCAACTATGAAGGTTAAGTGGTGCATGAGGCAAGGGTGTCGACTGTATGTAGTGGAATCAATGAATGAAAGGAAGGGACCCTCCTTGGATCAGTACCTGGTATTGTCAGAATTTAAGGATGTTTTCTTGAATGAGTTACCAGGGTTACCTCCTGAGAGGGAGCTTGATTTTACTATTGCACTAAAACCTGGTGTAGAACCAATTTCCAAGACTTTGTATCAGATGACAGCGCTAGAACTTTGTGAGTTGCAAATGCAGTTGAAAGCATTACTGGACATAGGGATAATAAGGCCCAGTGTCTCACCTTGGGGTGCACCAATAATTTTTGTAAATAAGAAAGATGGTTCCTTATGATTATGTATAGATTACAAGGACTTGAACCATGCTACAGTGAAAAATAGGTACCCAATGTTGCGAATAGATGACCTCTTTGATTAGATGAAAGGAGCAACGGTATTCTCAAAAATTGATTTTCGATTAGGGTATCACCAGTTAAGGATTAAGGAAGGTGATATTCCTAAAAGTGCCCTTCGAACTCGGTTTGGACATTATGAGTTCGTCGTAGTACCTTTCGGATTGACCAATGTGCCAACAATATTCATGAGCCTCATGAAAGGATTATTCTAGAAGTACTTAGACCATTTTGTACAAGTCTTTCTAGATGACATTCCCATCTATTCCAAGAACGAAAGAGAACATGAGGAACACTTGCGAGTGGTGTTGTCCTGGCTTAGAGAGAAAAAATTGTATGGGAAATTGTCGAAGTGTTCCTTCTTCCAGAAATAAATCCACTATTTAGGTCATATCATTTCCGGTGAAGGAATCTCTGTGGACTCAGAAAAGGTAAAGGCCATTATGGAATGGCCAGTGCCGAAAAATGCCCATGAGGTAAGAAGCTTCATGGGGCTAGCAGGTTATTATCGGAGATTTGTGAAAAGATTCTCTAAAATAGCGAAACCCATCACCACTTTGCAGCGCAAGGGGGTCAGGTATGAATGGACAGAAGAATGTGATAGTGCATTCATTGAACTTAAGAGGTTACTAACTAGTGCGCTCTACGAGTGTCGGATATGGAAAAGGACTTCACATTCTACATGGATGCCTTGAAGAAAGGGTTGGGGGCCTTGCTAATGCAGGATGGAGTAGTGATAGGTTATGCATCAAGGAAGTTAAAGAAACACAAAGAGATTTACGCTACTCATGATTTAGAGTTGGCAGTTGTAATGCTAGCTCTGAAACTTTGGAGGCACTATCTTGTGGGGCGAAACTTTGAGCTCAAAACAGACCATCAAAGTTTAAAACATCTCTTCACTCAAAGGGATCTGAATGCCAGGAAAAGGAGATGGAGTGATTTTATGAGTGAGTATGATTTTGGTATTTCATACATCAAGGGAAAGGAAAATGCGATCGCAGATGCCTTGAGTGGGAGACCACGTGTCTTCTCCTTGGTACCCTTAAAGGTCAATCTGAGGGAACTTGTGTTGACGCAACTCCAAGGAGACAGTTGGTATTTAAAGGTTACTTCAAACCTCCAAAGTGGGAGGCAATTAGATCCAAAGTGTGAAGGATATAGTTTGGAAGCAGATAGACTATTGAGATATCAGGGAAGGATGTGCATCCATGAAGATGGGGATATTCGAAGCATCATACTAAAGGAAGCCCATAGAGCACTTTATTGTGCGCATCCAGGGGTGAATAGAATGTACGCAGACATGAGGAAGCTCTTCTTATGGGTAGGCATGAAGCACGATGTAGTCCATTTCTTTGCCAAATGCCTAGAGTGTCAACAAGTGAAAGCCGACCACCATCACCCGGCAGGCCTCCTACAACCACATGATGTTCCTATGTCCAAGTGGGAAGTCATTTCTATGGATTTTTTTGTGGGGTTTCCGCTGACATCTCATATACACAATGCCATTCTTTTGATAGTTGATCAGTTAACCAAGAGTTCTCATTTTATTCCGGTTAGAGACACTTACAATGTCACTGATGTGGCATGCATGTTTCTAAGTGAGCTTGATGCAGACCCCCGACCCTCGGGCCAAGATCCACACAAGATCATTCTTAAATTCTCCTCGAGCCAAAGAGGCTCCTTTGATTCCCTGCTGAAACCTTCAACGAATCCCCAAACTTACCTTAGCACAAGCACTTCTCGCAACTCACGACCTTGCGGGTTGGAGTGTCTAAGCTTCATGATCCTCTTCTGCGAATCCCTGAGACACGAAAGTCAGCTATGGTTTGACCCCTTCAATGTGATGATTACACTCCACCTATCCCCCACTTCTCCATTTATATGGGTGCTTATTGTTATGCCACCTGCCAACTATGCGGGCCCCACCTACGAATGTGCCATGTGTTTTATGAGCCCTCGGTGCTCGACACCTCGCATCCTCACAGTCGAAAAGAGATTTTTCCAAACCCCGAAACCCCTGATACGCGATACTCTGTGGGGTTCTGATCTGACGGTCCTCCCATGGCTTGGATCCAATGGTTTGGATCTCCTTCTCTGTTCCTCGCAAACTTGGAACTTCACAAAACCAAAAATTTGGTCTACCCTCTGAACTCACGAACCCCGAATTTGTAATGTGATCCAACGACTTGGGTTGAGATGAGATCAATGCCTTATATTGGCCCTTGAATCCTTGGTTGATGGGTTCACTAACCTCTAACCACCTTGCAATTCTGCAAGATCCAACGACTCTCGCAACTTCGCGAGTTCTCCATGGAGAATCTTGACCACCCAATTCACTTCTCAATGACTTTTGCAAAACGAACTGGTGTTCTTCCTCCCGAACTTGAATTTTATGGGATGCTTCTGACCTTCGTATCCCTTTGAACACTTCAAAGCTGTTAACCCTCCTGATCTTTCACTTGCAAACTCAAGCCTCCAAAAGGAATTTTTTCTTGCACTCTTTGCGACAAATCTTTCAAATAACCTCTGGTTATTTGAGTCTTCGACTCTGTGCACTCTCTACAACAGTAGTCCTTCAACCTTCACCTTAGTTGATAAATTCTAAGGCCTCAACTAGCCTGTGCACACCTTGCATGACTCTGTGTTTCAACTTCACTTCTACTGGTTATGAGAACAACTATATCTCTCCTGAGCTTTATGAGATAAAACTCAGACCCTTGTCAATGCACACCTTGCGGGCGTTTCACTACACTCCTTGCAGGAACTCTCAGGAAGAGAAACAATTGAAACTCATTCTTCTCCTCTCTCAGACTTCATACATTCAACATGAAATCAAACATTCAACATAGCATTGAAACAAATGCATAAACAGAGAAAACAAACAGTTGTAAACATACCATTCAACTAATGTAAACAGTAAGCATCATAACACCATGAAAATTGAGTCAAAGCTTCATATATTAACTCAAGTGCTCATGTACATGGGTTCTTCTCTACAAATCTCTGCTACAGCTCAACATCTTATGAATTCTCTTCTTCTTCTATTCTAATGATACAATAATACAAAGGTGAGGGTGTCTATAACCGTTTTCCCTTCTATGCTTCTAAAACTATCTAATCTCTTAATTCAAACATACCTACTTTCATTAAACAAACTTAATGTCTATTACATCTGAAAGATGAGAGGAAGTCGCTTAAAATTTGTTTACAACATGCAAGTACACTTCCTTTAACTACTACATTAATATCTTCTCATTATTTTTTTCAAAAACATTTCAAAATGTGCAAAATGTGTCCTGTGCTTTTCCAGCTATCTTTCTCCTTTATGGTTGCTTATCTAGCTGCTTACGATGCTCCTGCATCATACTCCCTGGCTTGGAAATTTTCATGAACTCCTGTTCATGAGCTCTTGCATGGTTTGTCCATGCTTATGAATTTATGATTCATCTTCCCAACTGGCATCTTCAACTGGATGTCCCTTACATTTGACCAAGTATTCAAAATACTCTTTTCCCTGGTCTTTTTGCTAACCCTCTTGTCAATTATGCTTTCCATATGTGGCTTTTCAACTATAGGCATTTGTTTGGTCCATTGAACCTCTTTATGTTCCTTCTCTGCTCCTGCTTCTTCATCTTTGTAAGGGTACAAATCCACAACATTGAATATCAATGAGATTCCAATCCCATCAGGTAATTCAATCTCATATGCATTTGCCCCAAATATCTTCATGACTTTGCACAGTCCAATCTTTTTCAACTTTAGTTTGTTATTTGTTCTCCTTGGGAAACTCTCCTTCCTCAGATGTGAAAGAAGCATATCACCAACTTCAAATTGAAGTTCTCTCCTATGTTGATCCACTCTCCACTTGTATTCTTGACTTGAACTCTACAATTGTTCCTTAATTCGGCTGTGAAGCTCCTTCATTGCTTCCGCAAAGTCCTCCGCACTAGCACTCCTGAATTCATTTTATTCCGAATTTTTCAATTCAGAAACTCCCCTTGGTTGCATTCCATATATAGTCTGGAATGGACTCTGCCTTGTGCTTCTATTGAGTGAATCATTGTAAGTGAATTCCACCTATGGAAGAATGTGATCCCATTAACTGTGGTGTTCAGTCACTAAGCTCCTCAACAAATATCCCAAGCTCCTGTTCATGACTTATGTCTGCCCATCCGTTTGAGGATGATATGATGAACTAAAATACAAACTTGTCCCCAACTTCTTCCATAAATTCCTCCAGAAATGTCCTACGAACTTGGTATCTCGATCAGACACGATACTCTTTGGAAAACCATGAAGTCTGATGACTTCCTTGAAAAACAGGTTCGCAATATGAGCTGCGTCGCTTGTTTTTTGGCATGGTATGAGATGTGTCATTTTTGAAAATCTGTCGACTACCACAAATATTGAATCACATCCTCTTTGTGTCCTTGGAATTCCTAATATAAAATCTATGCTCACTGCATCCCATGGCCTTTCAGGAATGGGTAATGGTTGGTATAACCCTCTGTTCTGCCTTTTCCCTTTTGTGTGCTGACAAATCCTACATTTGTCCACAAATTTCTTAACATTTGTCCTCATTCCTAGCCAAAAATATGAGCCATTCAACTTTGAGAATGTCTTTTCATGACCAAAGTGTCTGGCCAATCCTCCACTGTGTTTTTCTTTCAGCAGATTCTCCCTCGTGGAGCATTTTGGAATACATAGTTGATTGCCTTGGAATAATAATGCATCCTGGATCATATACTCGGTCCATTGGCTTTTGTCCCTGAGAAATGGATTCTCATATGCCTCATACGCCTCCTTAAAATATGGGTCATCCCTCTACATTTCTTTGAGGTTATCAAACCCAAAGTCTTGACTCTGAATTCCTGCATAAGCAAACATTTCCTGCTCAAAGCATCAACAACTTTGTTAGTAGTTCCAGAAATATGCTTAGTCACAAAAGTAAAATTCTGCATGTATTCAACCCATTTAGCACGCTTTTGGTTCAACTTCTCCTGTTGAGTCACAAATTGTAAAGCATGATTATCACTGTATAAAACAAACTCTTTAGGAACCAAATAGTGTCTCCATTTCTTCAACGCTTGTATGACTGCATAAAATTATTTTTCATATGTGGAGTACTTGATCTTCGCTTCATTCAATTTTTCATTGAAATATGTGATCGGCCTATCGTCTTGGCTCAAGACTGCTCCAATTGCAAATCCACTCACGTCACACCTGACCTAGAATGTCTGGCTGAAATCTGGCAAAACCAGAATTGGTTGCTTAGTGATCCTCTGCTTCAGCAGATTGAAGCTCTTCTCTGCTTCTTCTGTCCAATGAAAAGATTTATGTCTTTTCTTCACCGTATCCATCATTGGTACATTGATTCCACTGAAATTTTGAATGAATTTTCTGTAGAAACTTGCCAAACCATGGAAGCTTCGAACTTCAAACACACTTTTCGGTGATGGCCAATTCTTAATTGCATTTACCTTTTATGGATCCATCTTCAACTCATTTGCAGAGATAACAAAACCCAAATAAATGAGTTATGTCCTCATAAATGATGATTTCTTCACATTGATCAACAATTTCTCTTGCTGTAATCTCCTCATCACTACAACTAAATGCTTTAAGTGCTCTGCTTCTGTCTTGCTGAAAATTAATATATCATCAAGATATACAATGACGAATTTCCCTATGAAATCCTTCAGGACTTTGTTCATCAATCTCATGAAATTACTGGGCACATTCGTTAAGCCAAATGGCATGACAAGCCATTCATACATCCCCTCATTCGTCTTGAATGTTTTCTTCCATTCATAACCTTTTCTCATTCGAATTTGATGATACCTGCTTTTCAAATCAATCTTTGAAAAAAAATTTGCTCAACTCAAGCAATCCATCAGATCATCCATCCTTGGTAATGGAAATCTATATATGATGGTAATATTATTGATTTCCTTTGAGTCTGTACATATTCTCTAGCCTCCATCTTTCTTTGGGTTGAGCATTGTTGGAACAACGCATGGACTCAAGCTTTCTCGAATCAATCCTTTGTCCATTAAGTCCTGGACTTGTCTCTTAACTTATTCATTTTCCTTCGGTGTCAACCTATACGCGTCTTTATTCGAAAAACTGGCTAGAGGTATTAGATCAATATGCTGGCTTATACTCCTGATAGGTGGCAACGAACAAGGTAGTTCATCCACTACTATATCAACAAACTCTCCCAGCAATTCCTGGATTTCTTCTGGTAGATCATCTATTCTTGTATTGGTCAAAACAATTTTAGGCTTCTTGACCACAATAAATTGTGTGTCTTCCTTCTTCATAACCTCATTAAGAAGTTCCTTCCCACTCATGAGAATTACAGTGTTGCTCATCTATGTTTTCACCTCTTGGTTTTTAATCGACAGCAACATGTGCGTCCTCCCATTCTTCTCCAGGGTGTACGTGTTCTTTCTCCCATCATGAACCATGTTTCTATCATATTTCCATGGTATACCCAACAATAGATGACAAACATCCATGGGAATGACATCACATAATATTTCATCCTTATATCCTCCTATTTTAAATTCAACTAAACATTGTTTAGTGACATTTACCTGATGTCCTTTTTGTAGCCATGAAACTCTGTATGGGCTTGGATGTACAACAGTCTCTAGCTCCAACTTTTCTACCATCTCTGTAGATATAAGATTGTTTGTGCTACCACTGTCCACTATGACCTTGCATACCCTGTCTTTAGTTTTGCAAGCAGTCCAAAACAAACTGTTTCTTTGGGCTGGGTTCTTTGCCTCCTTCTCTAGCTTCAAGAGAACTTTCCTCATCATCAAAGATCTTCTGCCCTTAGCATCTTCTGCCTCAACATTCTATCCTTGAGCTTCGGAAATGTTATTTTCACCACCATCTTTCTTCTTATCTGGACACTGATAGGATTTATGTCCAATTTTTCCACAGACAAAGCATTTCACTTCACCTTCGCGACCTCTTCCTCTTCCTCTGGCTTGAGGAAAAGTGTTTCTATCAGCATACTACCTTCCCCATGAGCTTCCCCCTCTCTCAGGTTGATTTTGAGGTTTATTCCTCTCTTCTTTAGGTTTCTGGGTTCTGTCCTGGACAATTGTCTTGCCTCTACTTTGACTTCTACCTCGCCCTCTTTGACCTTGCTTCCGGCTCAGCTTCTCTTCATCTTTCAGAGCCATCTGATAAGCATATTCCACATTCTGAATGGTCATCATGCTCATCTCATATTGAATGTCATATCGAAGACCATTCATGTACCTAGAAAATTTGTCATCATCTCTTTTCTGATGACCTGCTCTGATGTTTATCCTGTAGAATTCTTTAGTGTATTCTTTCACTGACATCAACTTCTGTCTCAAGTTCTACATCCTCCGAAACAGAGTGATTTGATAATCCCTGGGTATAAATTTGTCTTTCATCTTTGTAACCACTATCCCAGCTCTTAATTTTTTATTTTCCTTTGCAGCGTCTGTCAGCTTGTAGTTCATCCCGCCATAGTGTTGCATGCCCTTTGAGTCTAGTCACAACGTGTTTGACTTTCTTATCTTCCTCGACATCCTCGTAGTCAAAGTATTTTTCTAGAGCTCCAATCCAGTCTAGAAGCTATTCAACATCTAAGCTACCTTCATACACTGGAATGTCCATTTTCGCTCTACCACCTATCCTCGCAACAACCCTGAATAGGCGTTCATTTGCAGCATCTTCGACTGCAACTTCTTCTCCTTCGTTTCCAGCTTCATTTTCACTTTCATCTTTGTTGATATCCCCAACGTCGACTGTGCACCTCTGTTCTGTCTCCATAGCATCAAGCCTGGCACGTAACTCTCACATTTCTCTTTCCACTGCTAGATCAAGTATGGGCCTGTCTCTTCTTCTCGACAGCATGACTATAAAATGTTCCTCTTTTCTCTGCTACAGAAAGCAAAGAAATTTTTCTCTGCTCTGATACCACAATTGATGTGTATCAGACTACTCCTTTTCCTCTAGCTCCCTCTGCCTAAAATATATAGACAAAATCAAGCTTTGATACCAAATGATGCAAACCCCCGACCCTTGGGCCAAGATCCGCACAGGATCATTATTAAATTCTCCCCGAGCTGAAGCGACTCCTTTGATTCCCTGATGGAACCTTCAATGAATCCCCAACCTTACCTTAGTGCAAGCGCTTCTCGCAACTTGCGACGTCGTGGGTTGGAGTGTCGAACCTTCATGCTCCTCTTCTATGAATCCCCGAGACATGAAAATCAGTGATGGTTTGACTCCTTCAATGTGACGATTACACTCCACTTGTCCCCCACTTCTCCCTTTATCTGGGTGGTTGTTGTTATGCCACCTGCCAACTACGTGAGCCCCACCTACGGATGTGCCATCTGTTTTACGAGCCCTCGGTGCTCAGCACCTCACATCCTCATAGTCGAAAAGAGATTTTTCCAAACCCCCGATACGTGATACTCCATGGGGTTCTAATCTGACGGCCCTCCCATGACTTGGATATAATGGTTTGGAACTCCTTCCCTGTTCCTCACAAACTTAGAACTTCGCAAAACCAAAAATTTCATCTGCCTTCCAAAATCACGACCCCTAATTCACAAAGTGATCCAACAACTTGGGTTGAGACGAGATCAACGGCTTGTATTGGCCCTCAAATCCTCGGTTGATGGGTTCACCGGCCTCTAACCACCTTGAAACTCTATAATATCCAACGACTCTGGAAACTTCGCGAGTTCTGCATGGAGAATCCTGACCGCCCGATTCACTTCTCAATGACTTCTGCAAAACAAACCGGTGTTATCTCTCCTGAACTTGACTTTTATGGGATGCTTCTGACCTTCGTATCCCTTTGAACAATTCAAAGGTGTTAACCCTCCTAAGCTTTCACTTCCAAACTCAAGCCTCCAAAAGAAATTTTTTCTCACACTCCTTGCAACAAATCTTTCAAATAACCTCTGGTTATTTCAGTCTTCGACTCTGTGCACTCTCTGCAACAGTAGTCCTTCAACCTTCACCTTAGTTGATAAATTCTAAGGCCTCAACTAGTCTGCGCACACCTTGCATGAATTTGTGTTTCACTTGCACTTCTGCTGGTTATGAGAACAACGGTATCTCTCCTGAGCTTTCTGAGATAAAACTCAGACCCTTGTCAATGCACACCTTGCGGATGTTTCACCGCACTCCTTGTAGGAACTCTTAGGAAGAGAAACAATTGAAACTCATTCTTCTCCTCTCTCAGACTTCATACATTCAACATGAAATCACACATTCAACACAGCATTGAAACAAATGCATAAACAGAGAAAACAAGCAGCTGTAAACATACCATTCAACTAATGTAAACAGTAAGCATCATAACACCATGAAAATTGAGTCAAAGATTCATATATTAAATCAAGTTCTCTTGTACATGGGTTCTTCTCTACAGCTCTCTTCTATATCTCAACAACTTAATAATTCTCTTCTTCTTCTGTTCTAATGATACAATAATACAAAGGTGAGGTTGTCTATATCCATTTTCCCTTCTACGCTTCTAAAACTGTCTAATCTCTTAATTCAAATATACCTACTTTCATTAAATAGAATTAATGTCTATTACATCTGACAGATGAGAGAAAATTGCACAAGATCTGTTTACAACATGCAAGTATGCTTCCTTTAACTACTACATTAATATCTGCTCATTAATTTTTTCAAAAACATTTCAAAATGTACAGAATGTGTGTTGCGCTTTTCCAGTTGTCTTCCTCCTTTATGGTTGCTTGGTTGGCTACTTACGATGCTCCTACATCAGAGGTCATCCATTTGCATGGGATACCTAAGCAGATCATTTCAGATAGGGACTCCAGATTCACTTCTAGGTTTTGGACAAGTTTGCAGTCAACATCGGGGACTCAGTTAAACTTAAGCACAACTTATCATCCTGAAACATATGGCCAAACTGAGAGAGTAAATCAAGTCATGGAAGACATCCTTAGGATGTATGTCATGGATAATCAAACCCATTGGGAGAAGTACGTACCTTTTGTAGAGTTCGCCTACAATAATAGTTTTCATAGCTCCATCGGAATGCCACCCTACGAAGCTCTGTATGGAAGGCCATGCAGAACGTCATTGAGATGGGATAGATTAGAAGACCAAGTAGTAGTTGGGCCAGAATTGATTCAAGATATGGAGGAATAGGTGATTCATATTAGGCAGAGACTAAAGGAAGCATAGGATAGACAGAAAAGTTATGCAGATGCACACAGGACTGATCGAAGTTATAAGGTGGGAGATCAGGTTTTCATTCGTATCAGGCCTAATAAGAGTACCATATGGTTCGTGAAGGGGAAAAAGTTGTCACCTCTATTTATAGGACCATTAAGAATCCAAGAGAAAATTGGACCCATTGCCTATCGTCTCGTACTACCACCCCACTTGCATAAAACTCATAATGTTTTTCATGTATCTGTTCTACGTCATTATGTTATTGATGAATTACATAAACTAAATTGGAAGGAATTGCAGGTATCAAACATGGGAACCCTTGTGGTAGAACTGTTATGTGTCTTGGACCGTAGAGTCTGACAGCTCAAGAACCGTCTGGTAGACCAAGTTAAGGTCCAGTGGGACAAGTATAGTCCAGGATATTCTACTTGGGAAGATGCCGAGACGTTATGACGAGATTTTCCCTCTCTTTTTTTTACCACCTCGAGAATATGTTTCTCGAATGTTGGGTGTATGTAAAACCACCTTTTGACTTTGATATCCAAAATTACCTGAGGCCTAAACACCTTTATTTTCTATTCACATTGAAACTATTAAATGATACACTTGAACTCTTAAGACATATGAACCTTTATGAATGTTTAAATGTATTTGAATAATGATGGATATGATGCAATATATTGTGAGAATGTAAATTTTATGAATGTTTAAATGTATTTGAATAATGATGGATATGATGCAATATATTGTGAGAATGTAAACTTTATGAATGTTTAAATGTTATTGATGATGTTGGATATGATGCAATCTATTATGTGAATGATAATTCTATGAATGGGTAACATTAATTGAATTATGGGATATTATGAGATCTATTTCTAACTTGAAAACTTTGATGTTAAAGTTGTTGGTACAGGGATACCAAATTGAGATTTTAGTTGTATGCAATTACATGATAATAATGCATATATGCATATGAGTTTGTGTTACAGACTACTCTATAGGTCATTGGGATATGAAATAGCTAAGGGATAATGATAATGAAAGTGGATGTCATGACCACTGACTGAGAAACAATATGGTATGAATCTTTGTATGTGAAATTATATTGGTTTGGATGCATTGCTATGATATGTGGACCAGTGTAGGATTTCAGGTGGAGAGACTGCCCAAAACTGAATAGACGATAACAAAACTTCTAGCAACACGGTGCCACTATACATTCCATTGTAGGGTGTGGACCCTAGTCATGATTAGGAGGGGTGGAGGCATTTCCCACCGTGTATCCTCCGAAACCTGAAGTCATGGGAGGATGGTATTAGATCACGCTCCCCTAGATGTGTGATGATGACTATTAGTTGCCTGTTGGGGAAGCTTGGTCAAGATAGTGAAACTTCCGCTTACGGGTTCTATTTGGGGTTAGGTCAATATAGTTGGCGCTCCAATATTGTCCAGTAGAGGAAGGATAGGAATTGAATATGGAAGTAAGTTAGGGAGGAAGGATGAGTAGAAATAGTTGAGAGTGTATGGAGATTTGTCTTATGGTGGAATTTATTGTTTTTCCTTCTGAAAAGAAAATGGATATATATGAATATTCATAATTATGTAACTAAACTACAATTGTCTAAGTAACATTGTTGAGATAGATAATTGTAATTAAATGATTTCACAAACATTTGATTGGTTTATTGTCTTTTATAAAATGAATAGTCTTGTTGAATGGATTGGATGCATATGGAAATTACTATAGAGATGATAGTTATTGTTATTAGTACATGCACGAGACTTGTATGTACTAGTTACACATGCATTTCTTGCACATGTACACTAGTATGTATGAGTTTTCTTGGCTTACTTACTAATAATGTCGGTTATTTATTATGAATGTGTGAACCATGTTTCTTTTCCCTTGTATCATAAAATACTTTAACTTCGGGACAAAGTTTCCTGAAGGGTGGGTGTATGTAACAACCCTAGTTAAATAATTGTTTAAGGTTTATAAAGTTTAATTAATTAAATAATTAATTGTCCTAATGTATATTAGTTAAATAATGATTATTCATTAATAATATTAATTAATTAATTATTGTTTAATGTATGTTAATTAATTAATTAATTAACTCATTTAATGTTTGGGCAACGAATTAAAGTTTAATAAATTTTAATTTATTTAATAGAAAACTTAACGTATTGAGGGATGGTTGGCATTGAATGGAGAGGTAGTGAATGGACGAGGGGATATGAGGGGGCAAAGACATTCGAGAGGGGGACTTTGGATTTTAGGGGTAGGGAGAATTTTGGAGAGAGGGGGGAGATTGTATGGGAAAACTACATTTTCTGGTTTGAGGCTGGAGGAATTTGTTGGATTGTTACAGGGGAGCATTGGTTGTTGGGAGTTTTGGGCTCGAGGGCCAGGAATCCTCATGGAATCCTAGAGCTAGGGAGCTGGATAGGCTCTGTTCCTAGCTGGTAGGGAGGAAAGATTCGGTTTTGGGCAGAGAGTGGGCAGAGTAGCTTGGTCAGATTTTGGGTAGAGAAGTGAGGACAGATGGAGTTGGGAAAATAGCATCACTGAGAGGTATTTATGTCATTATAGTTATGAGGGTTCACTATTTTACTAAGTTGTGTATGTTTTTTTTATTATATATAATTTGTATTTCATGTGCTCGATTATAATTTGTTGAACCATGAATGGTTAGTTTGTTAGCTTGTTGAATATAGAATCGTAAAAGAAGTTATTAATATCAATGATATGTATTAATTAATTTATTAAGTTTTAGCTTTTGTTAGCAAGGATCTTACACCAATCAACCTGCACCAAACAACCTATACCAATAACCTGAACCATGCATCAACCTATACCTCAACCTATAATCAACCTATACCATAAACAAGTGCATCAACCATGCACCAACCTGTACCTCAACCTGTAATCAACATGTACCATAAATAAGGGCATCAACCATGCACCAACCTGTACCTCAACCTGTACCATGAATAAGTTCATCAACCATGCACCAAACCTATATGAATAGCCTTTCACAACAACCTGTCCAAAAAACCTATCACAACAACCTATCTCATCAATCTTATCAACCAAATCATATCTACTATGCAAGATAAATCACCAAGACAACTCTCAAAGATGTGCATCAACCAAGCATAGCACAACAACTCATAATCATCACCGAGATCAATATGTGCTTCTAATAATATGCCAATACAAGTATGCTACATCATCCATAAAGCATGTGTCAAAAATACTACTAATAAGTGCCCCCAACCATGTACCAAGTATGTTCCAATCATGTATAAACTACTCATCAACATGTACCAACATCATCAACCATACACCTCATGTATGTGACAACTCATCAACTACTTGTCTCAACCATGTACCCAACATGTACCTGAACCAAAATCCCTCATTAATTTCATCATCCAAATCTGATTTGTAACTCTGTAATAGACCTGGTGTATATGATCCCATACCTGCAAACCTTCCTCAACTTTAACAACAAGAGACTAGCATTTTCATCAAACTTTAGTTTAGTCTCACATGACTAGTTTTGGATTAGTCAACAACCCTAACCTGAAATAATCATAACTATGTACCTGTAATGAATAAAGATCTGAAAATAGTACGCAATGTTATTCAGTGTGTTTTATGAAATTCCTCTAGGTTTCACTACTTGGAACCTATTATAAAAGGAGTTATAGAAAAAATGGCATACCTTGTTGAATTTTGGCTTATTCTAGAGAATGAACTTGTAGAGCGTGCCCCGCATGGAATATTTGTTGTATGGATCTGAAAATTGTACACATAATACTAAGTATTGTACTCTAACCAACACATTTGGTCTTACTTAATTTGGATTTGTTATGAATAAGTTATGGCATTTTTACCCGAAACACCTGTTTTAGACTAGTTTTGGGACTAGCCACAAACCCTATTTTCCATGGAGTGTAACTCCAAAAATACAATGAAACACAAGATGAAATTCATACCACAACTACTTGGATATGTTTCCTCTATGGCCACCTAATTTCACGGTCTGAATCATTCTAGAAAAAAAATTATTGTGAAAATGGTGAGATGACCTATAAATAACATACCTTAGAAAGCATCATCAAAAGAATTTATCCTCCCTTGAATTTCATCCTTATTTACTTCACCTTCCCTTTGAAATTTGGCTTAGATGTCTTTTGGTTACCTCAGTTGCATGTAGATATTCAATATGCTCAAGTGTGATTAAAATGAGAGAGCCTTGCCTCTTATTTATACTCTCCAAGTAGCTTCCTTAGAAGCATCTTCTAGGCCACTTTGTCCACATAGTCACCTATGTCCAACTTTGCCCAATTTGCCACTTGTCCATGTATCCAATAGACACTTGACCACTTAACCCATTTTACTCATTTTAGGGTTAACCTTCTTATAACCACTTTCCATAATTAGAAAGTTTTCCATTTACTTTATTATTTAAATAATCCTCCTTGATTTTGTCACTTCACTTTATTATTTAAATAATCTTCTTTGAATTTGTCACTTCACTTTATTATTTAAATAATCATGTTTGAATTTTTCACTTCACTTTATTATTTAAATAATCCTCTTTGACTTTGTCACTTCACTTTATTATTTAAATAATTGCTTCTTTGCAATCACTTTGACTTCTTTGACCTTTTGGGGTTTCAAGCCAATCATATGAGGGACCTTCAACTTCATAAGGCCATAACTCTCAAAATGTTAGGAGTTATGTGACATTCCACATACCACCGGAAATTGCATGACATGTACTATCCATTTAGAATAGTCTTACCTACAAATATATCAAAACTCATACCATTATACATAAAAAAAACTTGGGTCCATTACCTAAACCTTTGTGCTACTGAACTTTCTTCAAAGGTTGACATCAATGAAAACCAACCCAATTAATCAACAATATCCCCCTTTGGCATTGATGGCAACACTCTGATGAAATACTGAAATCATATCACTCATGCTCCCCCTGGAACCATGCCTACATCTATGTGACCAACTCTCCCCTAGAACCATGCCTCTGTCCTCTACATCTGATAAATATCTCCCCCCTTTGTCATCATTGGCAAAGGTATATTTCCATTCAGGTATGCTCCCCCTAATTGAATCGTCTGATCTCCCAACATGAACTGTCCTCTTTATGTTGCTTCCTCATGTACATCTAAGACATATAAGATAAATATTCAAAAGTATTCATTTTGGAGTAGAAATAACTATGAGTCTCTGGCGAAGATACTCAAAGGATTCTCATGGAAGTTGTAACACCCTGTTTCCCCCGGATTGTAAATATAACTGAACTGGCCAAGGACTATGGAAAAACTCATAAGTATGAATGTATGCTGTAAATGGACCTGCAGGAAGAGGTCAATGAATGTAAATAACAGTTTGAATTTATTGCAGAACTGCTGAGAGGGGATGTGCAGAAAAAAAGAGACCACGATGGCAGTGGAAGGCACCCGAAAAGGTGGCGTTAACTTCCACTAAGAATTAAATACCATATTTGGACTCCACTAGCCTGGAGAACCAAAAGCGACTCGCTGGCCCTGAAAATTAATGGCTCGCAGACTGGTAGGCGGATGTCTTGATGAGGGATGGGACGGTGAACCGCCCATCCGTAGGGACGTCAGGCCTGATCAGTGCGAGGAAAATCGTGCCACACACAACCTCGGAAGAGGATAAGGCGTATGGATGAAACGATTTGAAGGGGGAAGACACGAGGGGAACTCTGGCAATTTCACGCAGAGTGAGTGATCGCAGGAGGGAGGATTGCAACCTTCGCTCCTGGGCACTGGAAGACAGAGAGACGCAGTCTCAGAGCATCGTGGTCTCAGCTCGGGGGTGGCTAGTGGTAAATCCTTTGGGAGTCGCTGAGCCTACGGTTGGGTGGAAATGAGCACCCCTCTCAGCAGTTGCACCCATTTCTGAAGTTATTTCTGATAAGTATTTTGTTCATATCACATCTTGGAATTTATATGCTAACATATATGCTCATAAACTACGAATGATCTCATTATAAGAATGTATATATGGTGCTATGATCAGTAATGGTAGTTGTATACTTGTATGAGAAGACTACGTATGGCTTATGTCCTCATGAATCGTTATTTATATGTGTACTGATCTAGTTTAGACTTCACGTCTGGTTCTCGGGAGAACGATACCCTGGGTAAACCTCCTCGTAGAGAGACCCTCTTTGAAAGGTCCATGAAGAACTGTGGAGGAGAAGATGAAGGCATAAGACCTTAGTAATCCTGCACGAGGAGGAACGATCCTCTTGAAAAACCGGGATGACAGCATAAGGACGAAGTATTGAATCGACGGACGAGATCCCGTTGGGAGAGCTGTAGTCACTCACCACCGTCAGATCAGAGGAGTAAGCTGGGAAGTTAAGTACCTTATCCCTGATAGGTGATGATCGATGGACGAGATTCCGTCGGGGAATCTGCAGTCACACCCGACCGTTCGATCGATAGGAAAATGGTAGGGATGTTAATGGCCTTACCCCTTTGTCTTCGGTGTCTTCGCGGGCAACGAAGAATTCTGGATCATAGACCTCCAAGGTCCATGAGAATATCTGGACCGTTGGTTTTTCCACGTCCAAAGAGTAGTAGGAAAGGGCGCGGCATTGGGACCGATCCGAACCGTCAGATCTTAGCTAGGGAACCCGACAGTCGTTAGATCTATAGGGAGGTAGACGAGGGTTAAGCCTCGTGAATAGTGGCGAAGCCACGAGAGGATCTGAGCCGTCCATTGTTGAGGACACGTGTCAGGAGATCCAGAGAAGTCAAGCATCAGGGAATCGGGGTTTGCGAGAGCAAGGAAACCTTGCCGCTTGGAATCGCGATACGCGATTTCCCGACACGATCTGAACCGTTCATTTTGGAGGACGCGTGTCAGGAGATCCCGAGGAGTCGGGGATCGGAAAATCAGAGTTTTCGAAGGCATGAAACTCTTACATGTTGGAATCGCGATCCGCGATATCTTGACAAGGATATGAACTGTCCATTGGCAAAGGACACGTGGCTGAGATCAAACGCCATCGGCGTTTGGCGCATCGGGAAATCGGCATTTCCAGAGACAAGAGGACGGGGAAGTCCCAGGTGAAAAAAAACCCTGACATAATCTGAGTCATCCGTTCAGAGGGACAGATGTCGAAGATCTGATGAAAATCGGAAGATTGGGAATCGACATTCCTGAGGTCGAAGGAACCAGGATATCGAAAGTCCCGAAACCCCGAGAGTTAATCGGGACCGCCCAATTGAGAAGGACGTGTGGCAATCATCAGCGCCCTTGGGGAAAAACCCCGATGAAAGGATACGACTGCGGTCATATAGAGGGAGGTCGTATGGACCAAAAGCTTTAGTCCAGGGGACTAGCGGGAGCTGACGTCATATCGGGATATCGGGGATTCTGAGGACCAAAGGCTTACGTATTTCAATGTTGTGATATTTGAAACCCCGATGGACGGGAGAGATTCTTTTGGAGGATCTCCGAGTCTGTCCTGACCATCAGATGTGGGGACAAGACGTCAACTTAAGTCAGGACATGAATAAACGATAGGATAAGCGACACGCGGATCTGGACGGCCAGAGTTCAACCGCCCAGATCTACGACTGAGGTTCCATTCCGGACCCCCCTTGCCATTCTACCTTTAAGGGGGGGGGGTCCGGAATTGGGCACACAACTCTCGAACGGTCGAGATTTATTCAGTGTGATCAACGGTTTCCCAGTGGATTCCGGACCCCCCTTTCCATTCTACCTTTAATGGGGGGGGGGGGGGGTCCGGAATAGTCTGGCGTGTGAAGTGGGCCCCTCCCTATCATGGCGACCCTCGTGTCGCGTTTTCCCTTTTGCCACCTGTACTATACCTAAACATGCAACAGGGCTGGTTCTCATTGGCGATTCGTTACCCCTGTAGAGGAATATTCCTATTGGCCATTTGCTGACCTGGTAGGAACTCGCCCCATTGGTCGGGCGCATAGATATTACTGTAGCGCCGAAGCGCGAAATACCAGAGACACTATGATCGAATAGAGTCGTGAACATATCCCCCGATCATGTGGGAACGGAGAAGGAGCCAGCTTACGCTGGGCCTCCAGGGTTATTTAGGGGTTCGAGTCCGACAGAGGACCGAAAAATTTTGATTTTGTTTAGTGGGTGTGTTACAAAGTGGTATCAGAACATGGTTACAACACTCGGCCTGATTGGGCTCATGCACCAGTCACACCAGTCGTGCATAAACCTCATACGAAACACTCCTATGAGGAGTAACCCCCTGACTTAACTATCTTATCCAGGATTAAAAACTAGGAATATGAACACCTGACTGTGTGTGCATGTGAAAGAATTATGAAATTATGCACAAATTATCAAATGTATTTAACTCTTGACTAATATCCAACGTTTGTCTTTTCACTCAAGTGGACGATCAACCGCGGGAATCTACAAACGCAGAGTATGGTGACTC
>ML778229.1:820381-838403 GCA_009831015.1 Picea engelmannii
GCCGTTGATCCGGGCGCGCTGATCCAGATCGTCCGATCTTGTTTACTGTTTACCACGGGCGCATGTTGCCCGAGACCTTGGATAAGTGGGTTTTAACCCACCCTTTGATTTCCTACCCCCGTTAGCAAGAAATATCGCTAACACTAAGGGAAGCTCCAACTCCCAAATTATTTGGCTACAACCAAAACGAGGCTACAACCCCCTATGTACTTCGGCTACAACCAGAAGGTGGCTACAACCACCTATCCTTTCCCCATACAAATTCCCTGATGTATAAGTAGAATGATGGAACCACTGTCACATTATCACTGTGAGATATACTGTTGTATACATGTACCTATCAACCTGCACCAAACAACCTGTACCAATAAATTGAACCATGCATTTGTTGGACACACTAACCACACTTAGAGGGGGGGTGAATGAGTGTGGGGCTCTTTTTTAAACTTCCCTTTTACAAAACTCCTTAGTTAGCAATCACCATTTATTCATCACTTATTATTGTTATTTATAACCAGTCAAATGTGAACATATATCAACAACATATAACAAAAGAATATATCATCAACATTTCATCACCACAAGGAACACAAAAAACACAAGATGTATGTAAAAAAAATTTTTTATTACGGACTACAATCCTTGGGTTATCAACAACGACTGAATAGAGTACAACTCTACAAGAGCACCATATCTATAATGCAAGACTCAACTTACACAACTCAACACCAACTGATAAGAGGAATCAATCCTCAACAGATACCAATCTGTCAACATGTACACGACCTACCATTAGTACATCATGTGTATGTACGTGCCCTACTAGTAGTACAACTCGTGTATGTATGCGGCATGTCTATACTATAGCCTGTGTATCACTTTTGAGTTACTTAGGGTTTTTCTCTTCAAGACAAACTCAGATCCTCTATAGCCTTCAATCACATTCACTTCTATCTTTCATTGTCCAATATGAACCATAACCAATCAAAACACATCCAAGCTCACCAACAACTTACTCATGCTCCTCAACCATACAATATGAATGTTATTCAATAATGTATAAGCAACCATTATACTATGGAAGTCATATATGTACTGAACCATAAGAGTTTTGCTCATTCTATCAACCAATACAAATCAAATCACTACAACCATACCAAGAATGATTCAAGCATTCATCATACAATATGCAAGAGTATTCATCAAGACAACTATGTAACCATACCAAAGTTTCTATGGAAGATCTAAGCCCATAGAGTGCAGATTTGGAACTTGCTTCAACCTTCAAGAACCTGATCATCAACTCACATCCAAGTCTTCATGACTTCTTCACTGTACGTGCTATGTCCTCCTTCAACCCGCATATGTACGCACTCTGTCACACTGCAACCCGTGTATGTACACTCTCTGACCCACTTCTGCTCATGTACTCCTTCAGAAACTAGGGTTTCTAAACTTCGGAAACTTTTGTCGTCAAGATCTTAGTCTTACAGAAAATTTGATGCATCCATGAGATCCTCCAGACTCTCTCTCTCAGATTATATCTTCAATACATGCTCAAGAGATTCATATTACAAGAGACCCCTTGCCTCTTATTTATACTCTCCAAGTAGCTTTCTTAGAAGAATCTTCTAGGTCACTTTGTCCACATAGAAACTTTTTCGACATAATCACTTATGTTCAACTTTTCCCAATTTTCCACTTGTCCATGTACCCAATAGCCACTTGCCACTTAACCCTCTTTCCTCATTTTAGGGTTAACCTTCTCATAACTACTTTCCATAAATAGAAATTTCTCCATTTATTTGATTACTTAAATAATCCTCCTTGACTGTGTCACTTTACTTTATTATTTAAATAATCACTTCACTTTATTTAAATAATATCTTCTTTGTAATCATTTTGACTTCTTTGACCTTTTGGGGTTTTAAGCCATCATATGAGGGTCCTCCAACTTTGTAAGGCCATAACTCTCAAATCGTAAGGAGTTATGTGGTGTTCCACACACCACCGAAAATGGCATGACAAGCACTCTCCAACTAGGATAGTTTCATTGACAAATTCATTGATCTTCATCTTATTATTCCATAGTTCAGCATGGGTTCTCTAACCGTTCTTCTAGGATAACTCAACCGCAAAGCATATTCTCGTGAGGGATTTCACCATAAGGGGACCACTTTGGATTTCATCCATTTTTACTTCTTATTAACCATGAGAATACAATAATGAATCATCTTTTCATCAATCCAACTCGGTTCCATATATCAATGACAAATCATTGATCCATCTTCACCTATGCATCATATATCAATGAAAACTCATTAATCCATCTTCATCTATGCATCATCTATCAATGACAACTCATTGATCCATATTGCATCCATGCATGACATCATATGACTATGATTTCACTTGACATTAATCCATTCACATAAAGGACAATGCATACTTCATCAATATACTATGACAAGACATTGTTCATTTGACATCAATCAACATCAATCATTTGACATCAAACTTTTGAACTTTGACATCAATCAATCCCTTTAAATCAATCACCAATCAATAACTCATCCTTTGGCATCAATGACAACATGATTCAACAACATCAACCATGCATCAACCATGCAACAACCTGTACCTCAACCTGCAATCAACCTGTACCATAAACAAGTGCATCAACCATGCACCAATCTGTACCTCAACCTGTAATCAACATGTACCATAAAAAAGTGCATCAACCATGCACCAACCTGTACCATGAATAAGTGCATCAACCATGCACCAAACCTGTATGAATAACCTGTCACAACAACGTTTCCAAACAACCTATCACAACAACCTATCTTATCAATCTTATCAAACAAATCAAATCTACTCACCAGGATCAATCACCAAGACAACTCTTAAAGATGTGCATCAACCAAGCATAGCACAACAACTCATAATCATCACCAAGATAAATATGTGCTTCTAATAATATACCAATACAAGTATGCTACATCATCCATAAACCTTGTGTCAACAATACTACTAATAAGTGCCTCCAACCATGTACCAAGTATGCACCAATCATGTATCAACTACATATAAACTATGAATCATCAATATGTACCAACATCATCAACGATACACCTCATGTATATGCCAACTCATCAACTACTTGTCTCAACCATGTACCCAACATGTACCTCAACCAAAAGCCCTCATCAATTTCATCATCCAAATCTGATTTTTAACTCTGTAATAGACCTAGTGTATATGATCACATATCTGCAAACCTTCCTTAACTTCAACAACAAGAGACTAGCATTTTCATCAAACTTTACTTTAGTCTCACATGACTAGTTTTGGATTAGTCAACAACCCTAACTTGAAATAATCATAATTATGTACCTGTAATGAATACAGATATGAAAATAGTACACAATGTTCTTCAGTGTGTTTTATGCAATTCCTCCAGGTGTCACTACTTGGAACCTCTCAAAAAAAGGAGTTATAGGAAAAATGGTATACCTTGTTGAATTTTGGCTTATTCTAGAGAGAGAACTTGTAGAGCATGCCCCACACAGAATATTTGTTGTATGGATCTGAAAATTGTACACAGAATACATAGAATGTACCTTAACCAACACATTTTTTCTTACTAAATTTGGATATGTTATGAAGAAGTTATGATGTTTTTACCCAAAACACCTATTTTAGACTAGTTTTAGGACTAGCCGCAAACCCTATTTTCCATGGAGTGTAACTCCAAAAATACAACAACCCACAAGTTGAAATTCATACCATAGCTACTTGGATATGTTTCCTCAATGGACTCCCAATTTCATGGTCTGAATCATTCTAGAAAACAAGTTATTGCGAAAATAATGAGATGACCTATAAATAACATACCTTAGAAAGCATCATTAAAATAATTTATCCTCCCTTGAATTTTGGCCTTCTTTACTTCACCTTCCCTCTGAAATTTGTCTTAGATATCCTTTGGTTACCTCAGTCACGTGTATATATTCAATATTCTCAAGTGTGATTAAAATGAGAGAGCCTTGCCTCTTATTTATACTCTTCATGTAGCTTCCTTAGAAGCATCTTCTAGGCCACTTTGTCCACATAGTCACCTATGTCCAACTTTGCCCAATTTTCCACTTGTCAATGTATCCAATATCCACTTGACCACTTAACTCATTTTCCTCATTTTAGGGTTAACCTTCTTATAACCACTTTCCATAATTAGAAAGTTCTCCATTTACTTTATCATTTAAATAATCCTCCTTGACTTTGCCACTTCACTTTATTATTTAAATAATCCTCTTTGACTTTGTCACTTCACTTTATTATTTAAATAATCCTATTTGACTTTGTCACTTCACTTTATTATTTAGATAATTTCTTCTTTGCAAGCAGTTTGACTTCTTTGACCTTTTGGGGTTTCAAGCCAATCATATGAGGGTCCTTCAACTTTGTAAGGCCATAACTCTCAAACCGTGAGGAGTTATGTGACGTTCCACATGTGAATGGAAATGGAATGACATGTACTATCCATCTAGAATAGTCTTACCTGCAAATATATCAAAACTCATACCATTATACATCAAACAAAATTGGGTCCATTACCCAAACCTTTGTGCTACCGGAATTCGCTACCATACTTTCTTCAAGGGTTGACATCAATGACAACCAACCCAATTAATCAACAAGTGAGGATGTAGGCTATAAATCCATTATTTATGAGGAATGTAGGCTATAACTCCCTTATTTATGGATCACTACATAAGCATTCTAGTTTAAATACATTAAAAGAAGTTATAGAAAATAAATAATATATGTGGGATTGAAGAAATGAGTATTATATGATGTCAATGAAGTTTAACGAACAATATAGTCATCTAAGAGAAACCAAATCTTGTTCCTTCTCTTCCATTGGTAAACCATACTCAAATTATCAACATCAGTTCTCAAATGGTGGTGTTGATTAAAAATATTCAGAAGCTCAAGCCATTCCAATAAACTTGGCTATAAAACATAAATGATACCATAAGGAAAGAAAGTGAGATCTTTAAAATTAGAAGATTAAAAGATTTCTCGGGTGCAAGGCACTATGCATGAATACTTAATGAGCTAGTAATGGTGCGACGATATTGGGTAACGAAGATATTAGTAAAGAAAAAATATATTTTGAGTGGAGGATAGTATTATGTGAAATGGCGATCTTGGGTAACAAAGATAATAGTAAAGAAAGAAGATATTTTGAGTGGAGGATAGTATTATGTGAAATGGTTTCATATGTAGGGGTCTCAATGTAAACTATGAAAAACCAAAGTAGAATAAAAATGAAACATTACTACATAGGATCATCATAGAAACCAATAATTTTCCCCTACATGGGAATTAGGCCTTTACAACTGTCAATTAATCTCTATTATTTGACTAGGACACAATAATGAACTGAATGAAAAGGCAACAAAGAATACCTCTTTAATCATCATTTCAACCGAATGTAGAAGTTCACATGACTCATCCTAGGGCATCAACTTTATCTTCTTTTAGCATTGAGAAAATGTGGTGTTGATATATAGGGAGATGACAGACACCCCTAACGATTTAATGGAAATCATATCTTGGGTAATGAAGATATTAGTAAAGAAAGAGGATATTTTGAGTGGATGATAGTATTATGTGAAATGGTTGCATATGTAGGGGTCTCAATGTAAACTCTGCAAAACCAAAGTAAAATAAAAATGCAACATTACTACAGAGGACCATCATAGAAACCAATAACTTTCCCCTACATAGGAATTAGGCCTTTACAGTTTTCAATTAATCTCTATTATTTGACTAGGACACAATAATGAACCAAAAGAAAAGGAAACACATAATACCTCTTTAATCATCAATTCCATGAAATGTAGAAGTTCACATGACTCATCCTAGGGCATCAAATTTATCTTCTTTTAGCATTGATGAAATGTGGTGTTGATATATAGGGAAATGAAATACACCCCTAACAATTTAATGGAAATCATATCTTGGGTAATGAATATATTAGTAAAGAAGGAAGATATTTTGAGTGGAGGATAGTATTATGTGAAATAGTTTCATATGTAGTCTCAATGTAAACTCTGCAAAACCAAAGTAAAATAAAAATGCAACATTACTACATAGGATCATCATAGAAACCAATAAATTTCCCCTACATAGGAATTAGGGCTTTCAAAGAATACCTCTTTAATCATCATTTCAACCGAATGTAGAAGTTCACATGACTCATCCTAGGGCATCAACTTTCTCTTCTTTTAGAATTAAGGAAATGTGGTGTTGATATATAGGGAGATGAAAAACACCCCTAACAATTTAATGGCAATCATATCTTGGGAAATGAATATATTAGTAAAGAAGGAAGATATTTTTAGTGGAGGATAGTATTATGTGAAATGGTTGCATATGTAGGGGTCTTAATGTAAACTCTGCAAAACCAAATTAAAATAAAAATGCAACATTACTACATAGTACCATCATAGAAACCAATAAATTTCCCCTACATAGGAATTAGGCCTTTACAATTGTCAATTAATCTCTATTATTTGACTAAGACACAATAATGAACCAGAAAAAAAGGCAACAAAGAATACCTCTTTAATTATCAATTGCACTAAATGTAGAAGTTTACATGACTCATCCTAGGGAATCAAATTTGTCTTCTTTTAGCATTAAGGAAATGTGGTGTTGATATATAGGGAGATGACATACACCCATAACTATTTAATGGAAATCATATATTGGGTAATGAATATATGAGTAAAGAAATAAGATGTTTTGAGTGGAGGATAGTATTATGTGAAATGGTTGCATATGTAGGGGTCTCATTGTACACTCTATAAAACCAAAGTAAAATAAAAAGGCAACATTACTCCAAAGGATAATCATAGAAACCAATAACTTTCCCCTACATAGGAATTAGGCCTTTGCAATTGTCAATTAATCTCTATTATATGACTAGGACACAATAATGAACTAGAAGAAAAGGAAACAAAGAATACCTCTTTAATCATCAATTCCATCGAATGTAGAAGTTCACATGACTCATCCTAGGGCATCAACTTTATCTTCTTTTAGCATTGAGGAAATGTGGTGTTGATATATAGGGAGATGAAATACACCCCTAACGATTTAATGGAAACCATGTCTTGGGTAATGAATATATTAATAAAGAAAGAAGATATTTTGAGTGGAGGATAGTATTATGTGAAATTTTTGCATATGTAGGGGTCTCAATGTAAACTCTGCAAAACCAAATAAAAATAAAAATGTAGCATTACTACAGAGGATCATCATAGAAACCAATAAATTTCCCCTACATAGGAATTAGGCTTTATAGTTGTCAATTAATATTTATTATTTGACTAGGACACAATAACGAACTAGAAGAAAAGGAAACAAAGAATACCTCTTTAATCATCAATTCCAACGAATGTAGAAGTTCACATGACTCATCCTAGGGAATCAAATTTCTCTTCTTTTAACATTGAGGAAATTTGGTGTTGATATATAGGGAGATGACAGAAACCCCTAACAATTTAATGGAAATCATATCAAGGTGAATAATTTATAATTCCATCATCACTTTTGTTAGTAACATTTCTTGTCCTAGGCACAAGAGTATCCAGGTCTGCAAGTTGCGCAAGAAGTGTTCGAGCGTGACACAAGAAAATCTCATCTTTCGGGTCTCCGGGCAAGTAAGCGGATGAAATTATGTTGCTGACGGTCCAGATCCTTTTATAAGAGCAGATCAGCGGTCAACGGGAAATCGCGGTTAGTGAAGTTGCACCCAGGTTAGCGCAATAGATAGCGCCCATACTATGTGTGGGAAAGGATGGCAATCGTCCATCCAAAGGACACGTGGTGCGAGACCTAGCCGCGTCGGCTTTTCGGCAGTCGCGAGTTCAAAGGGTGAAGGTTTTATGTCGTTGTACATCTCGAAACCCCAAACCCCGCCGAAAGCACCCAGAGTCGGGCTCGCAGTATCGCGAAGCAACCTCAGCCGTTCATCTATAGGAGACACCTGGAACACGTGATTAGGCTCCTCATTTTTTTGCCCATCGTGACTTCGAAGCACAAGAAGTAGCTCCCTCATATCCCCGATGCACAAAGTGAAGAGAACGTCTAGGACCTGGGGCCCACAACAACGTTGGGTGATTTTAGGACTGTTAGATTTGAGAAGGACGCGTGGTGCCCAATTGAGTCATCTCGACGTTTCGTCCATCGCAACTATGATAAGCAAGGATCAGCCCTTTCATATTCGCGAACGCCAAAAGCGCCTTCGAGAATCAACGAAGGGTCACAGCCCGTGGTCGATGGAAAATAAAGAGTTGTGCAAAAGGGGTCAAAGGTGTCGGGTTCCAATCATAGAGAGGCTCATCATGATCTCCATGCTCCATTTGATGCGACCGTGATCCTGGTTTTCGCTTGGAGTAAATGAATATGAGAAAGGGTGGTTGAAACCTCCCTTCATTCATTAAGTGTGGGGAATGGAGGGTCTGGAAAGAGGTCCGCTCGAAGAGGTCCTGTGTACCGATTTTTCCAAATAAACCATGCCGAAGTCCTCAACTAGACAGAGAAGTCTGCACACGCTAGCCCAGCACTTAATGGCTCAGATACCCTCCTTGCAGGAGCCATGCATAGTTAAGGTAGCGCTTGAAGAAAGATATCAGTACAAGTTTGACTGAAGGGACACCAAGCCTTGGGTGACTGGGCACGCCGCTGTTAGGTGAATTTTCTGAGTATATAGACTCAGTCTTTGTATTTTTGTAATCTATCAATGGTTGAGCAAGGCTCCGGATTGTAAAGTTTTGATGAAGCGTTGGTCGCTCTGGTTAATGTACAAGGCATTTGAGACTTCTTACTTTATGGATGTCAGCTTCTTTTCCATCTCTTTGTTTACTGTGTTAGAACAACTCAGAATTGGAGGATCCAGTCGAGTTGTAGCTATTATAGGATGATGTAGGTTGGATCATTGTAACAATTGCATTGTTTCTAATCGGTTCCTATGATTTTCTTAGCGCTGAACGACTTGGAATTGAGGGATTCAGTCGAGTCACCCCTTAGCTCCTTGAGGCTCTGGACCAAGAGGATCTTGGCTTCTGAGTTTTTCATCCTCAAGCTTCCAAAGGCCTATCGCCTGAGGCAGTCTTGCTCACCCTTCTCACAAGTCTTCCATTTACCACCCTTTAATCCATTTACTAACAGAAGTTGGATCAAGACCTCCCTTGCTTTCTACATACCAAGCTCAGTTTCCTAAGTTAAAGCTATATTTTCTTGAGTCTTTACCCATCCGATCACCCCATTAAACGAATCATGACATAAAACTGATGGGCATTGGGCTCTGCTCCTGCAAGAAATCCAAAAGTGACTTCTGACGCTAACATTTCTGGCGCCGTTGCCAGGGACGAAGTTGAAAATTTTCCCCGGGATTGAACGACATAGAGCCTCTGATTCTGAAGGTGCATCAGGTATCAAAGCCTTTGAAGATTGCTACTCTGCACCTGGTGACTCCATTGTGATGACTGCACTCTAGTGAACCTATTGTATTAGTTGTGGTTATCAGAGGCAGACACACGCGGTCTCATCCACAGTTGCCTCTAGTTACACCTGAAACTGATCCGGAGGTGGTTCTCAGAAAAGGAAAGGTCTCTGAAGAGGAAGCTTCCACCACTGAACCAGGTAATCCGCCATCTCCTTCTAGAGGAACTCCATTTTCTCCTCCTCAGTTTCCTAATAGACCTCGTTCTGAGGTTTCCCGTCTCCTGAATTTCGGGAGTGTTCCAGCTGAATTTTCCCCTCCTGGTCTGAGATTGCAGGGAGAAATCCTTGTCACTCCCCTCTCCTCTGAAGCTATACCTTGGCATAGACCCAGGACCACAGAAGATTTTCCCACTCCTATATTTACCACCCCTGCACAAAGACGAGTGTCTGCTGACTTGAGCCCATTAGCCTTCTCCTTAAATCCCCTTTTATTTCCCATCCCACTTCGAGACTCATTCCTAGTAGCCCCCTCACGAACTCCTTTCCCTCCAAGTTCTCCTCCACCTAATACTCCTATGGCTGGTGCTAATCCCCCTCTAAATAGAATGGATTCCATAGTTGCTACCAGATATTCCCCCTTAATCCTACCCCATCCTATGAATCCTCTCCCTACTGGAGATTACTTGAAATACATGCCCAAGTTCACTAGGGAAGGGGATGTAACTGTGGAGGAGCACCAAGTTGCTTTCTACAGTTATGCAGACAACCTGAGCATTGAAAATGAATATTTCTGGATGAGAGTCTTCATCCAGAGCCTAGATGGTGAGGTGAGGAAATGGTTTAGAGGACTGACCCTCGGATCTATTGCTGGGATTGAAGCTCTAGATAGTGCTTTCCTGAGGCAGTGGGGAGATAGGAAGGATTTCATGTATTACATGACAGAGTTTGGATCTTTGAAGAAAATGGAAGGAGAGTTCATCTCTGACTTCTCCAAAAGATTTAATAAGATGTATAATAAAATTCCTGCCAAAATAAAGCCCTTAGAAGCCTCGGCCAAAATTTCTTATGCTAGTGTGTTTGGTCCTGATTTCTGTCTTTTATTAAGAGAAAGGAGAGCCACCTCCTTAGCTCAAATGAAAGATGCAACCATAGAGGTGGAATCAAATGTGTTAGTAGCTGATAGACTGAGGAACAAGGTCAACACAGACAGGAGAAAGGGAAGATCGAAAGCCTCGACTTCTGGCCCATTGATGCCCCACCCTCAAGTGGATGAGTTGACCAAGATGGTGAAGTCTCTGTCTACAGAGATGGAGAGAATGAAGTTGGAAGGGAGACAAGCATACAAGGTCCCTCAAAACGTAGAAAACAAAGGAGGTTTCAGGAGGCCAAACAACATTGTTCCCCCAACTGTGCAAAGAGAGAGGGGGAGAGACAGAGAGGACCAGAAAATTCAGGCCCCTTTTCAAAGCAATTTCATGGCCGAGGAGGAAGAATGGGGAACAGATGAGCTTGATCCTGAAATCCATTGCTTTGGGGACACTCCTCCTTTTCCTCATCTCACTCAATCAGCATACAAGGAGTCTCTCATGGATAGTCAGCTAAATGAACTGAGCAAAGGAGACAAGGCTAGTGGCAGCCAAGGCAGGTATGATCTGTGTTCCAAGAAAAGAACAACAGTGCCTGATGTTCCTGAGTAGTCCACTAGAACAGAGAAACCTGTTAATGAAGTAGCGGATAGTCATAGAGGTAAGAAGCACCAACCCCTTTCTCCCATAGTCCAGAATCATGTTCCCTAAATAAGAGAAACCCCAAAGCTTACATCTTCTTTTAATTTTGAGCATGAAATTCAAAAGATCAGAATTCCTGTGCTCCTAACCGAATTGATTAAACATGAAGGGTTCAAGAAACACTTCTTTGAGATTTTATAGTCTGAGGTCTCATGCCTTCCCATAGACTCCATCAATTTACAAGATGAAAAGCTTGTAGTTATTCTAGGTCCTATGGTAGAAGACATGAATGACTCATCCCCTCCCTTCTACACTTCCTTGAACATCCATGACAAGGTACTGCACAACTGCTTGATGGATTTGGGGGCTTCTCACAACCTCATGCCCAAAACTGTAATGGAAGAGTTAGGGCTAGAAGTCACCCAAGCCTATCATGACCTCTATTCCTTTGACTCCAGAAAGGTTCAATGTCTAGGAGTTATCAAAGACCTGGTTGTGACCTTGTTTAAGTTGCCTATGAAAAGTGTGTTCATGGATATTGTAGTGGCTGATGTCCCCCCCAAGTTCGGTATGTTATTATCAAGATCTTGGATAAAAAGACTGGGGGGAACCTTGCAGATGGACCTCACATATGCTACTATCCCATTGTTCGGAAGAGAACATAGGAGGCTATATAGGGAAGCCCAGTTGGCCTATATAATCAGTGATGAAGCTAACCCTACCAACCATCCCATTTTTTCCTTGGACATTGATTTAGGTTCCAGTGTACTACAACTCACTAATTCTCCCGAGCCTCTTCTAAAACTTAGAAAGTCGCCCATCACTTCCCATGAATTTCCTCCCTCCATCACCCCCGTCTGGAAAATGTTCTTTGATGGAGCCTTTTCCAGGGAAGGCGCTGGTGCTGGGGTGTTTTTTTTGTCACCAGCTCAGGAAACCATATCCCTGTCGTACAAATTAGAATTTGAAGCTATCAACAATGTGGTAGAGTATGAAGCTCTTTTCATGGGATTAAGAGCCGCAAAGGAAATGGGAATTCAGGAAGTAGCAGTGTTCGGAGATGCAGAGTTGGTAGTCCAGCAGATCATAAACGCTTATCAAGCCAAGCATCCTCAACTCAGAAGCTACAGAAATGAGGTGTGGGACCTAGTTGACAGTTTCTTCTTGGCATTCAACATTTATTTTGTCCTAAGAGAGGATAACACAATGGCAGATTCCTTGGCTACATCAGCAAGCAATTTCAAAGTACCCTTGCTGCCCAAATTGAGATATGATGTAGAGGTAAAATACAGGCCCTCCATACCTGACAACGTCAAACATTGGAAGGTATTCGAGGATGATCTCGAGATAAGGAAGTTCTTGGAGACTGTCAAATAATTTTCAGAGATGCATATCGACCAAGACTCTGTCTCTGAAGAAAATCTTGATGGGGGTAATTTTCTGAATAAGATTGTAGAGTGTAACATTGTGTAGTTGCCCAACAATCATATTCCAAGAGGACTGGTTCCTTTGGAAAGGATTTTTGATAGAAATGATGTGTCATTAAAAGGGGAAATCTCAGAGGATGACACTGGTACTATTTGGTGCAACATCGGTACCGAGAATGAGCCCAAGTTTGTCAAATTGTCAAGAAGCCTGACAGAGAAGCAGAGGTCCAAATACATTGGACTCTTGAGGGAAGTTGCTGATGTTTTCACTTGGACCTATGAATACCTCAAAACCTATGACACCTCTGTCATCGAGCATAAAATCCCGTTGAAAGGAGAGGAAAAGCCATTCAGGCAGAAGCTGAGACAGATCAATCCTATGTTGTTGCCTATCATGGAGAGGGAAGTGAAGAAGTTGCTTCAAGCTCAGATCATTGTACCACTGAGATATTCAGAGTGGGTAGCCAACTTGGTACCAGTAAGGAAAAAGAATGGATAAATCAGACTCTGTGTAGACTTCAGAAATCTGAACAGGAGCTCACGAAAGGATAAATACCCTTTACCAAAGATGGAACATATACTGTAGAGGGTAAGAAGAGCATCCAGGATGTCCATGATCGATGATTTCTCTGGCTACAATCAAGTCCCTGTTCTGCCTGAGGACAGGGAAAAGACAACATTCACCACTCCATGGGGCACATTCATGTATGCCAAGATTACGTTTGGATTAATGAATGCAGGGGCAACGTTCCAGCGTGCCATGGACATAGATTTCATCGGGGAAAGGGATAAATTTGTGGTCGTCGATCTGGATGACATCACAGTGTTTTCAAAATCTGATAACGAACACTGTTGTTATCTCAGGAAAGTTTTCCTGAAATGCAGGAGTTTTGGCATTTCATTAAACCCCAAGAAATCTTTGTTCACCATGCAGGAGGGAAAATTACTAGGCCACATAGTATCAGCAGAAGGAGTCAGGATTAACCCTAGCAAAGTTGAGGAAATACAAGCCTTATCAGTCCCGAGGTCTAAGAAGGAGGTCCAATCTTTCCTTGGCAAGATTAATTTTCTGAGGAGGTTTGTGCCTAACTTTGCTGAGGAGGTAAAACTTATAATGACCATGTTAAGGAAAGGAAATGAAGTGAGGTGTTAAGGAAAGGAAATGAAGTGAGGTGGACTTCTGAATCGCGACATTCCTTTGAGAAAAAAGAAGGCCCTGACAGAAGCCCCTATGCTTATTATCCCCGACTACTCAAAGGATTTCCTTATTTTCTCCTTTGCCTCACCTGACATAGTGGTTGTTGTTTTGTTACAGAAAAACAAGGTCGGACTTGAGAAGCCTATCACCTATTTCAGCCGAGCATTGAGGGATGCCGAAGTCGCGTATGACACTATGGAGAATCAGGCCTATGCCCTAGTAAAGGCTCTCAAGGCATTCAGAATCTATGTCCTGCAGTAAAAGATCATCACTTATGTCCCCTCAGTTGCCATTAAAGACATTCTTATTCAACCTGACATAGACGGAAGGAGGAGTAAGTGGATCGCCAAGATTTTGGAATTTGACCTGGAAATAAAGCCTACCAAATTGATCAAAGGTCAAGGTTTAGCCAAGCTATTGGTTGAAGCCAATTTCCAAGATTTGGGGATAAGTTTCATCAACGAATGCTTAGGAATTTAGCAGGGTCAGTTGTCTGAAAGGAACCCTCAAAGGGAGCCCCCATTGGCTCGATGTCCTTGGTATAAGGATGTCATATACTTTCTGCAAGAGTTGCGGCCTCCAGACGGCCTGCAAAGAAACAAAGCAAGAGCTTTGAAGATCAAGGTAGTCAGATATTTCCTTATCGATCAAATTTTATACTGGAAAGACCCCCTGGGAGTGCTTTTAAAATGCATGAATCCACAAGAGGCCGATATGATTACAGCTGAATTTCACAGTGGCCTATGTGGAGGGCACGATTTCTGGAAGGCCACAGCCCACAAAATTCTCAGAGCCAAGTACTATTGGCCCACCTTGTTTGCTGATGTCCATAGAGGAGTTAGAACCTGTATCCAATGTCAAAGGTTTGCAGGAAAACAACAGCTCAAGTCCTTGCCGCTAAATCTTGTGGTTGTTTCGGGACCTTTCTAGCAATGGGGCCTAGATTTCATTGGAGAAATCCACCTCGTTTCCAGTGGGCAACACAAATGGATCTTGACTGCTACAGATTTCTTTACCAAGTAGATTGAAGCTATCCCTACCAGGAATGCTTCCCACAAGGTAATCATTGGGTTCTTGGAGGACCTCATCACAAGGTTCGACTGCCCAAGTAAGATTGTCACTGATAACGCAACCGCTTTTGGGTTTGAGCCATTAGCCAAGTTCTGTGAGTAGTTTGGGATCAAACTGATTCACTCCACCCCATATTATCCACAAGGAAACGGTTTAGCAGAATCCTCCAACAAAATCTTGATAAGGATCATCAAAATATTGTTGGAAGACAATAAGAAGGCCTGGCATTCAAGATTAAAGTTTGTGCTATGGGCCGATCGAGTGGCCACGAAGAGATCTATCAGCGTCTCTCCTTTCCAATTAGTCTATGGAGCGGAGGATATTTTCCCTTCTCATTTATACATTCCTCTAGCAAAATTCCTCCAGGATCATCAGGAGGAGCCTGATGACATGATCAGAAGGATTCATCAGCTAGTGGAGGTCCAGCAGGCCAGGGAGCAGGCAATGGATATAATTCAGGACCATTAGCAAAGGATCAAGCAGGTTTTCGATAAGAAAGCCAAGAAGGAAGGATTTCACATAGGAGACCTAGTGATGAAATGGGATGCTCCGAAACAAGATAAGGGCAAACAAGGCAAGTTTGAAGCCCTGTGGATCAGGCCCTTCAAAATCTTTGAGGTTTTCTCAAATAACACATATCGGCTGCAGGATTTGGAGGGTGAAGAAGTTTTCAACAGCCCAATAAATGGGCATTTTTTGAAGAAATGTTTCAACTGAGCCTTCAATGGCTCCTTTGTTTTTAAATATTGTCCTTTGGTTCCTTGTTTGTTTTTATTTTTCTGCTTAATAAATGACCCCATAGCCCAACAACAAGGCACTGAAACTACAAAATGACTCCTTAGAGCATCACAGGGACGACTCTATCCCCCATGGATCCTAATGTTAGTAACATTTCTTGTCCTGGGCACAAGAGTATCTAGGTCTGCAAGTTGTGCAAGAAGCGCCCGAGCGCGACATGGGAAAATCTCGTCTTTCGGGTCTCCGTGCAAGTAAGCAGGCAAAATTATGTTGTCGATGGTCCAGATCCTTTTATAAGAGAAGATCGACGGTCAGCGGGAAATCGCGGTTAGCGAAGTTGCGCCCAAGTTAGCGCAATAGATAGCGCCCATACTATGTGCAGGAAAGGATGGAAACCGTCCATCCAAAGGATGCGTGGCACGAGATCTAGCCACGTCGTCTTTTCGGCAGTCGCGAGTTCAAAGGGTGAAGGTTTTATGTCGTTGTACATCTCGAAACCCCAAACCCCGAAGCATCAAAAGCGCCCAGAGTTAGGCCCACAGTATCGTGAAGCAACCTCAGCCGTCCATCTACAGGAGACACCTGGCGCGCACGATTAGGCTCCTCGCCTTTTCACCCATCACGAATTTGAAGCACAAGAAGTAGCTCCCTCATATCCTCGATGCATGAAGTGATGAGAACATCCAGGACCTGGGGCCCACAGTAGCGTCGGGTGAGTTTAGGACCGTTAGATTTGAGAAGGACGCGTGGCGCCCAATTGAGTCGTCTCGACATTTCACCCATCACAACTACGATAAGCAAGGATCATCCCTTTCATATTCGCGAATGCCAAAAGCGTGTTCGAGTATCAACGCAGGGTCACAGCCCGTGGTCGACATAAAATAAAGAGCTATGCAAAAGGGGTCAAAGGCGTTGGGTTCTAGTCACAGAGAGGCTCATCGTGATCTCCATGTGCCATCTGATGTGACCATGATCCTGGTTTTTGCTTGGAGTAAATGAAGATGAGAACGGGTGGTTGAAACCTCCCTTCATTCATTAAGTGTGGGGAATGGAGGGTCTGGCAAGCGGTCTGCTCGAAGAGCTCCTGTGTACCAATTTTTCCAAAGAAACCATGCCGAAGTCCTCAACTAGACAGAGAAGTCTGCACACGCTAGCCCAACACTTAATGGCTCAGCTACCCTCCTTGTAGGAGCCATGCGTAGTTAAGGTAGCGCTTGAAGAAAGATATCATTACGAGTTTGACTGAAGGGACACCAAGCCTTAGGTGACTGGGCATGCCACTGTTAGGCGAATTTTCTGAGTATATAGACTCAGTCTTTGTATTTTTGTAATCTATCGATCGTTGAGCAAGGCTCTGGATTGTAAAGTTTTGATGAAGCGCTGGTCGCTCTGGTTAATGTACAAGGCATTTGAGACTTCTTACTTTATGGATGTAAAATTCTTTTCCATGTCTTTGTTTACTATGTTAGAAAAAATCGGAATTGGAGGATCCAGTCGAGTTGTAGTTGTTATAGGATGATGTAGGTTGGATCATTGTAACAATTGCATTGTTTCTAATCGGTTCCTGTGATTTACTTAGTGCTGAACGACTTGGAATTGAAGGATTCAGTCGAGTCACCCCTCATCTCCTTGAGGCTCTGGACCAAGAAGATCTTGGCTTCTGAGTTTTTCATCCTCAAGCCTCTAAAGGCCTATCTCCCGAGGCAGTCTTGCTCGCCCTTCTCACAAGTCTTTCATCTACCACCCTTTAATCCATTTACTGACAGAAGTTGGATCAAGACCTCCCTTGCTTTCTACATACTAGGCTCGGTTTCCTGAGTTAAAGCTATATTTTCTTGAGGCTTTACCCATCCGATCACCCCATTAAATGAATCGTGACATAAAACAGATGGGCGTTGGGCTCTACTCCTGCAAGCAATCCAGGAGTGACTTCTGACGCTAACAACTTTATCAAATGTTTTCATATTCTCCTACATTAAGATTGTTTATTTGTTTAGAAAATGTTAAATTTATTGAAAAAACTTCTTATGTAGAGGAGTGAAACAATATTGTTTTTATTTACCAGCATAGATCCATCTTAACTTTGGATCTATCATGTGCCGAGAGGCATCAAATTACTCAAGATGCAACTTTTTTAAGAGAACAAAACTTGAAGAAATGTTTGCATCTCAAAGGATTTGATGCCTCTTGGAGCATGATAGATCCAAAGTTAATATGGATCTATGTTGGTTCTTAATATGTGTGTGTGTGTGTGTGTTTGTCAACTCCATGTTGAGAACGGAAGGAATTGCACATCTCCCTCATACTCAACCCACCATTCAAATGTTCTAACCATGATA
>ML778229.1:838484-858527 GCA_009831015.1 Picea engelmannii
GCCATGCGATGACATGTGAATATTGTAAATGTATTATTGTTTAATTGAAATGCAAAAATTGACTATGGGGTGAATCCTCAAAGTATAAGCCATGATATCACTAGTGGAATGAGAGGAGGCCCTAATAAAATAAAGGATCTCAAGCCTGATTCATATTATTTCCCTTAGCCTTGAATTCAAGACAAATCAGTTAATGAGGGACCCATAAGTTGCCTTCTGACAGAAGACACAAAAGGACAAGTCGAGAACCTCCCTAAGTCATGCGTGCGACTAGGATATGCATAGGGAGAGAACTAGAGGAGGGTCTGGCCTCTAAGGAAGAGAGATGCTAAAAAGAATGCACGAGCATGTTCAATAGAAGGATTAGAGAAACCTCATAAGGGTTTTGATCTGGAGAATAGAAGACTCGAAACTTGACCTGAGCTAAGAGGGATACAAGCTTGATGCTAGGAAGGTATCTAATAAACCTCGAAGAGGCCTGGGCTAGGTAGCTGTAAGGAAAATCTCTACCAAGAGTAGATTGAAGGAGAGTGACCTTCAAATTTTGCTAAGAACCTAAGAGAGATTCCCTAGTGGTATCATGTCTTGGAACAGGGGTGGTCAGAATGATAAGAGTGAAAGAATCTAAGCCTATGGTTAGGTGGAAAGGAGAACACCCACAGTCAGCTGGTTGGATAGAACTTGTAACTAGATAAGTATTTCATAGACTCTGTGTAATTGAATTGAAATGCATGATTGAATGCATGTACTTTCACTATAAATACACATACTTGACTTATAGTAATGATGCTTATTGTATTGGAAAAATGTTTGCATTTCGGTGATTGTAGGATGGTAATAACGGTGCATGCCCTGCACAACTGAATATAAGTGTTTTGTAATGTTCTGAGATAAAAAGAATGAACTTAATTTTATGGTTCCCATGTGCTCAATATATATATATATATATATATATATATCCATTGTCGTGATGGGAAATCCATCGTTGTGATGGGAAATCCATGAATGGAAACTAGGATTATAAGTTAATAGTTGAATGTAAGGTAATGGGGCCAAGAAGGTGATATAACTTGCCTTCACAGTCAAAGGGAATTGTTGGTCATGTTATGTATGAGAGGCCAGAGAAGGAAATACACTATATTTTCTTCCCCTTTGATAAATTGATGGGGTCGCAGGACCTCACCCCCTCATTCGAGTGCTAGATGGCAGGCTTGTGCGTGTTTTGGATAAGGGAAAGAGCCCAAATAAAAAACCATGATTTGAGCTCGAAGGAATCATAGCCGTTGGATCGATAGAGTGAATATATCCAGACCCTTCATCGGAGTAGGTTACCATTCAATTAGAGAATGTAATCGAGTTAATATGAACTGTTAATATGGGATTAACCCGTAATTAACCTTTGTCATATATCATTATGGCCTCATTTAAGAGATATTTGGAGGAGAGGTAACGTCAGCATGATGTACCATGTTGACCTGGAATGCCAACATGTTTAGAAGTTGATAGGTGTCAGCCTGTGAATGGAAATAAGTAATTGGTCAATGGGCCATAACGCGGGCCCCTTGGGTGAACTATGTATTAGACCTATGTTTTATCCTTGGATGTTAGATCAAAATTTTGAAAGATCTTGACCGTTGATCGAAGTACATCTGGGATGTGATCTTGGTCATTAATCAATGTGGAAGCTCTTAGACATTGGTGAGAGGAGGGATGACATCATTCTAAAGTTATTTTGACATCACATTAACTAAAAAAACCTAGGTGTATGAGGAAGCCACGTGGAGGCTTGGAATTGGTCGAGGTAATAGGGATTGGATCCCTGTCGATTTTAAGGGTTGGAAAGGTTAAATGAATGGGTCTGCGATTCTGCTAATCTGTGAACCCGACAAAATCACAAAATAATATAAGTGTTGAGTGTTAGAAGAGAGGAAGGGACTCAGATGAGTTTGCGAGTTTTCCAACCTGTGAACTTGACAAAATCATTGAATAATATAAGTTTTGAGACTTCTCGGACAGACTTATGGAGGGGAGGTATAGAATTGTATGTTCGTGAGTCCTCTAGTCCATATAGATGGAAAAATGGTTAAGTGTTGATACTTCTCAGACAGACTTATGAAGGGGAGGTACAAACTTATACGTCTGTGATTCCGCAAGTCCACGTAGATGGAAAAATGGTTAAGTGTTGAGACTTCTCGGATGGAATTATGAAGGGAAGGTACAAAATTGTATGTCCACGAGTCCGCGTAGGTGGAAAAGTGGTTAAGTGTTGATACTTCTTGGACGGACTTATGAAAGGGAGGCATAGAATTATGCGTCTATGAGTTTGTGAGTCCACGAATGAAAAATAAGTTAAGTTTTGGTGGCAGGTTCATGAAAAGTATGAATATAGATCATGATTCTGCAAGACCATCGCCTGTTGGTTTGTGAATATAGCAAGGCATCTATGATGCCATTAAGACAACAAATGTCCATTACTAACAGGATGAAGAGTTGAGTGGGGTTCCACCGTGGTAGGCTAGGCTAGTGTCGCATCAGGACCTAGGTGTTGCCACGTCAGTTGGCATGGACAATGAAACATCACGTGGATGCCACGTGATAGTAAGAGCGATGTTTTCTATGTAAACCAAGAACTTCAGGAGGTCATAGCTTTCATTCCAGAGCTTAGTTTTGAGCAAAATTACCTACCTTGGAAAGATATTGATGAGAAAAATAGGATGGAGCTATGATAAAGAAGATTTAAGGTTGTTAAGAGAAGAAAAAATTTAACACCCCATCCCTTAAAAAGGTACTCAAGGGGTTGGGTCTATTACAAACTAGTATCATAGAAGGAAACAACACTTGGTGTGCTTGGGATCTTGAAAGAGTCGAATAAATTTCTTATTAAAATACTTTTAAGGGGAAGGTATTTCTACCCTACCCTATCTATCAGAGAAGGATACAACACTAGGCATGGGTGGGCTAGATATTAGTCATAAGACTTGTATATTGAGAATTAGGTGATCATGTTGAAAGATTTTTCTACCTTTAAGTAATTGTTTGTTATTTGCATTAACTTCCCAAGGATAAGAACTATAGATTGAAATTATACCTTGGAAACCCTGGCTAAATTACAACAAGGGGAAATTATATTGTCACTCTGTCAAAGTGATGACTACTCTTATGGGAGTAGAAATATGTTGATAGGTATTATTGGTAAAACCTGAATGAAAATGACAGAGGTGGCAAAAATTCTGCTATGAAGCTGTCCAAGTCCAGAGAAGGGACATGATATTTTGTTAAGTATAATAATGTCTATCTTCTAGGGTAGACAAAGTATCTTGTAATTAAGATGGTTGATTATATAATGGTTAATATCCTTATGGAAAATTTCCTTGTGCTTAAAGGAAATTTGTATGGATTGATAGAATCCATAGCAGTAATAATTACTAGTTTAATAAAATATTAAACCATGTATATTTGTTTGCTCCCTCATGATCATAGGACTGATGGAAAATTTGTAAGGTCATTTTTATTTGACCTATAGTGAATAAAGAAAATGGTTGTTGGAGAATAACCCAGTCAAGCAATTAAAAAGGAGTCTTGTGCATTGTTGCTAGACCTCCTCGGAGACGTAAAGAGATATGAACACATGAACAAGTTTACGATTCTCACAGATATAATAAGAGAATGTGTATACCTATTATTCTAAGGACATGTATGTGCATGCGAATAAAAATGGTAGACAACTGGAATAAATCTGCACTGTAAGCATGGGTAAAATGTTTGGGGCACGAGGATATGTCGGAATGCATATGGAAAATATTTAGCATGTGTCTAGCATGCATATAGGCTTATTATAGTTTGTTACTGGATGTAAAATATGGTGATGACATGTATCATATGGTTAATGATGATCTAGGTATAACATCTTAAGTAAATTGTTGATGATATTGTTCATATTACCTTATGAGAATAAAGTATAAGGGTTAATGAATTGTTGATTCTAAATGGAGTAAAGGAAATGCTTGGGCATTTCTAGATGACCAATGGGTCAGACTGACATCTGAGGTGGATGGTATCCATAAGAATATGGCTTGGTGTGCTTAATTTGTAGTGAGAGGGAATCTGGAAAAAGGATTCCCTTGATAAAAACGTATGTTGACCAAGAATGGACTGAGGCATGAAGAGAAGCTTGATAAGTTGTCATGTTTCATGGGGCACTATTGAAATTGCCCAGATTGTATTTCTTGTTCGTTGCTTACTTTTATAAAAGTTTAGGAAAGAGTTTTATCATGATGGTTGTTTTCATATGGAAAGGGAAACATAGTTATGAATATTTCTGTGAGACTTTCCATGTGAATAATTGTAAACTCTCAACAGAGAGGGAAACATGGTGTTGAGTATTGTAATGAGGTAAAAAGGTGCAAGTGATGCACCTACGTATATGTAAATGTACATATACATGCTAAAAGGTATGATATGAATGTTAAAATAAGTGAAATGTGAGGCAAGATTTGTACTTTCCAGATCTAAATAATTACATGGATGCATGGTTGACCCCATAATGGAAGGGTCAGATTTGTCTTGATGAAATAGTAGTTTGAGGGGGATGTATTCCCTTTTTCCTCATGAAAATCTAGTATACATTGATGAAAAGGTAAATGAGCAGGGATTCTATGTTGTCATTATAAAAGGAAACATGATTGTGATTTTAAAGACTGCATATGAATGGTTGTGAACAATCTTGAACCAATTAATTTACAATAGATAAGGAAATGAAACAATAAAGTGTTCTTATGGTGGACCCCCACACCACATGCTAAGGCATGTGATTAAAGTACAATGAATGGAAATTGATGGAATAAACGTGCATGTGTGAGTGCACAATATAAATGCATAATAAAGATGAATGATGATAATTCCTCATGGAATATTAGGTAATAATATGAGATGACAAAGATGCGGCTGACTCAAGAATTGAGGTCGTGTCAGACCATTTGGATATGCAACAAGAGATTTTCATGTTGAAGAGGTTTTTGTGGAGGAACTGTGTAAAGAAATCTAGCACGAGAACATAGCTATAACCTTAATGAATATTGAGAATTGAACAATGGGTTGCAAAACCTATTTATATAAGAATTGTGGATTACATTTTAAAATAGCATGCATGAGTACCAAGACATGCAGATGAATGAGGACCGATCTGATCTCTGGGTGGGAAATGTGTAGAATGCACAAGTTCATGATTCAGTATGAACAAGAAACTTGTTGATGTAGCATGTAGAATTATCCAAGAAGGTCAAGGTGAACATTACTAAGACTACTCAAGAGATAGAACAAGAAAATCCTAAGAGGGATAAATTGTAAAAGCAAAGAAGGAGAAAGTGATTAATAAGATAGAGTTGTATTTTTAAAAAGGAAAACTATGAAAATAAGTACAACTAGTAATTGGAATATACAATACTGAATGTGTTTAAATGAATGAGCTTGGCTAAGCTATAGTGTGTGTGTTGGTTGTGGAGCCTAATTGTCTTCTTGATTCAAAGGTATTTGTTTTCAGCCATGTTTATACCCCATAAATATTGTACACCTCAGAATACTGTAAACCCCTCCACGTGGTGGGGTTGTAGGGGGGAATTTCCCCAGGACCATGGCGGGGGTTCGGGGGAAAATACCTTGAAGGAAAATTTTCCTTGTAAATGTATATTGTAATTTCATAGTCAATCTTGATTGTTCATCATTAAGTCACAAATCTTATGGTAGAGATTATGTTAGGGTTTTTTTTCCTAGAGGGAAACCTTATTTTTTGTATGAGGCCATTTGTATTGCAGCTAAGTATTATATTGTATGTATTCTGAGAGAGGATATTGTGAGAGAAAGAAGAGAAAGTTACATCAGGTGTGTTGTAGGTTGTGTCCCTTCATTTTGTTGGATAATAAAAAGGAAGGACCTGGAAATTTCTATGGTGGACGTAGCCCACACTGGGTGAAACACATATATCTGTGACTCTATCATATTGTGTATCTTATGTGTTTTATTTCCACATTTTTTTTTATTTTATTGCTCCACGATCCTGTTTTTATAGCAGTGTGAAGGCAATGAGGCCTTGAAATTAATTCAGCTAGGATGAAAGTTTCCTAATGGGAGAATCCCTTAACTCCTTTATTATTGTCTATTATGTTTATCTAGGATGAGAAACTGATATGTTGATGAATGTAGATATTTTGGCATGAGAATGTTGAGAGAACCAGCTGAAATTTTATTGTGATTGCACTCATGAAAACATTGGGGACAATGCGATAGAGTGCATATAGATATGCTAAGGCATATATGAAAATTGTTTACTGAAATAAATGATATGGTACATGCATTTGATTTTACATGACAAAAAATGTAAAATGTGAATGTGGTGATGTATGTCATGTGTAGAAAAAATTGGAACTGTTGGGGAAGGACAACTGCCAATAGTGAAAAGTCTCAGACATAAGTGAATGTAAGAAGGTTGTTGATAAAAAAAGAAAACTGAAAAAGGGATTTTAAAAGTCCCCAGGAAACACCACTGAAGAGGTAATATCAGAGAATGTATTGGAAGCCAGAACATGTATAAATATCTCATGCCCATGTGACATGAGAGGTAAAATGGATTTAGGTAATAATCCCTTCTAAAATAGTCTATGCTTTGATGGTATGCATGTGATTTGAATGGTTTTTGTATGCCATTGATACCCAAGTAGGGTATTATTAAGGAAGAAGAACCTACATGATTGAGGTGTGAACCTCTGAAAACCAAGGATGATTGAAATCCTTGGAAAAATGCTTGAACAAATATATGTCACAAATACATTGCTCAATCAAGAAGTGATTGGGAACCAAAGTGCTCAAACATAGCACGATGTTGTAATGCATTAAGGAGATGCATGTGATAAGAGATTGTGATCCAGATTTACGAGTGGAACGAATTGGTTAACATACTGAATATAATAAACACAAAGATATGGAGAACAACACAGATATCTAGTGAACAATATCTCTTATTGAATAAATGAAATAGGATGAAACTATAAAACTGCAGAACTAAAACAACTTGCTCGAATGGTGGTATCTATCTCTGAGAAGAGATGTGGCTGCTATGCACATCCATATGAGTAAAATGATTACAATGAGGCTCCATGGGCCTTTTTAATATTACTCATGATTTCCAAAACCCTAGATATCCAAAAACCTAACCCTAGGAGGTGAAACACCAAAATTCATGTGGGCCCATATGGGTAAGTTGGCACCTCAACTTCTCAGGGTCGTAAATTTTGCATATGACCTTTGTTTTAGGTGCCTGATATCCTGTTGGAAATGTATTTTCGAGAAATACACATTACACCATCAAACTCTGACTTTGTCTACAATTTGACTGTGGCGAGCTAAAAAAACATTGTTTAGGGACTCAAAACGGCCCTGAAAGTACAGAAAGATGTGCTAACATGAAGAAAACCAAAATAAGCCAGTTGGATTAGGTGGGAGGCCACCAGTATCCTCCTGGAATATGTGTAGGGCTTTAGATATCCCCAAAAGTGTAGAGCCCACAATTACAAAGAAGTACAAAATAACGTGTTGAATTAAAAAATGTCAAGAAGAGCCAGTTATAATAGGTGGGTGGCCACCAATATCCACCTGAATCAGTCCTCCCCCCTTAGGAAGAAATGGTGTCCATTGTGTTGACTTCTTCCATCAAGTGAGGAAACTTCTTTTGAATTTGGCCTTGGATGATCCACTTGCCTTGGTGTAGGAGCTACCCTGCCTTGACATCCCAATAAAGCCAAATCCTCTATTGGTGAGTGCCCTTGATCTGTGTGTCCACTATATAATCAATGGATACATGTTCCATGCAGTTAGGGTTGAGCTATGTTGGTGTCATATGTTCTGCAATCTCTGAGGTGTCCAATAATGGTGGACAATATGGCCAAAGGAGGTCCACATTAAACACTAGGTGCAAGCCAAAAGGAAGGGTGGAGTGTTGAGCTCAAAATAATTTCTACCTATAGCCTTGGTGGTAATGTAAGGCTTGTAGTGAAGTGGGTAGAGCTTCTAATGGGGCCATGTAAGATGCTCTTTCTACATATGTAACCAGACCTTGTCTCCAACTTGAAACTTGTGCGATACCCTGTGTTGATCATGGCGCTGCTTGTACTTAGTATTGGCTTTATGAAAAATCTCATGGACCTGTTGACGGATGTGTTGAATCCACTCAATGAATCTAGTGTATTTTTTGGTCTCAGATTGAACATGGGAAGATTATGTCTGTGTGGTTGCAAGAGGTAATGAAACATCAATGGGACCCAAGGGTTGGAATCCCAACCCCACCTAAAATGGGCTATGACTAGTGGAACTATGGAGAGCCCTATTGTAAATGTGTTGAACATAGGGGAGACTCTCATCCCATGTACGTGGATACTTAGAGTTGTACATGCACAAGATGTGAAAAATCCTCTAATTGAATACCTTTGTTTTGTCGTCTGTTTGAGGGTAGAAAGCAGTGGATTTAGTGAGATTGGTGTCCAACAGTGACTAGAGACTCGACCAAAATGTGTTGAGGAACCTATTGTCCCAGTCAGAGATGATGGTCTGTGGTATCCCAAAATGGAACCACACTCGTTCGAAGAATATCTTGGTAGTATTTGTTGTTGTGATGTTCTTCTTATAGGTTGTGAGGATGGAAATCTTTGAAAATCGATCAATGACCAAAAATACACAATCATTTCCTTTCTTGGTGGATGAAAGACCAAGCATGTAATCCATCGAGATGGATTCCCAAGGATTCTCAGGAGTAGGAAGAGGGGTGTATAAGCCTTGATTCTTGATGGTTGGCTTGGAAATGGCACAGGCAGTCCAATATCTGATATACTTGTTGACGTCCTGTCGAAGTTTTGGCCAATAATTTTTTTTTTGTAGAACGACCATACTTTTCTCCACGCCAAAATGTCCTACCATCTGACTATAGTGGGATTCCCAAATAATCTTTGCACATTCACTTGCAGGAAAACAAAGATGGCCCATATGGCATAACAGTTCGTCCTAGATGTGAAAATCAATGGCATTCACATCTTTGTGTAAGAGCTGATAGGTGGTAGCGAAGTCCCGATATTACTGATAAAGTTGGGGCCAATCATATGCCTCATGTCCATAGGAATGGAGCACAGTGGTGAGTACAGCCACATGAAGTCGACTGAGGCATTCATCGACACGATTTGTGCTCACTGTCTTATACTTGATGTTGAGATGGACTTGTTACAAGTAGGTGGACCACTTATGATGGAGATCGTTTTGCAACTTCCCTTGTGTCAGTATGAACTAAAGAGGCTTGTAATTAGTGTGGATGATTGTCTCCTTTCCTACAATGTAATGTTTCCATTGACTATAGGCTTGTACAATGGAATACATTTCCTTTTCATAGGTGGGGTATTTACAGATAGTATCTGAGAGTGTCTCACTATGGTATGCCACTGAATGACCGTGTTGAGTGAGAAATGTGCCTATAGAATAGTCAGATGCATCAATCTCAATATTGAACGGTTGTTTCAGATCGGGAAAAGAGAGTACTGGAGTTGAGCACAAATGATGCTTCAGATCATAAAATGATCATTTTTTTTCCTTCCCCCACCTGATATTTTCCCTTCCACCACCCTTGGTCACTTGGTTGAGGGCCCATGCAATATGGGAGAATCCCAACACTAACCGTTGGTAGAATTTGGCCAGTCCCAAGAACCTCTGAAGCTCGGTTAGTGTGGTCAGGGATCTCCATTCACGAATGACTTGGATCTTAGCTAAATCAACATGTACCCCATGCTCATCAACAATGTATCCCAAGTATTAGACCCTATTCATGCCAAAGGAGAATTTTTCCATGTTGGCATATAGCTTGTGTTGTCGTAGAATGCTCAAAACCTATTGAATACGCTGCATGTGCTCCTCCCAAGTTTTGTTGAAGATGAATATGTCATCCAAAGATACCACCACAAAAGAGTTGGTGAAGTGTCTCAATACATCATCCATCAACCTCATGAAAGTGGTTCGTGCATTTTTTAAGCCAAAGGGCATGACCAACCATTTGAAGAGACCTTATTTAGATTTGAATGTTGTCTTCCATACGTTAGTTGGTTCGATGGGAACCTGGTGGTAGCCAGACTTTAGGTCAATCTTGTTGAAGAACTTTACCCCCTTAAGTTGGTCAAGAAGGTAATCAATTCTAGGAATTGGGTACCAGTTCTTGACTGTGATTTTGTTTAATGCTTTATAATCAATGTAGAGTCTCTAGGTCCCGTCCTTCTTCTGCACCAGTACAATCAAGCTTCTGCAAGGGGAGGATTTGGGTCTAATGTGCCCATTTTGAAGAAGCTCTTGGATCGGACACTTGATTTTGTCATTTTCCATCAACGAGTGATGATAGACAGGTCCATTAGACATAGGTGCACTGGGGATTAGATTAATTGGATGCTTGACTTGGCAGTGTGTCAGCACCCTAGTAGGTGAGGAGAATATGTCTCTTTAGTCTTCCATAATCTCGTCCACTTGCTTCTGCTCCAAAGAGAGGCTCTATGTAGAGGCCATGGATGTGGCGGTGATCTTTTTCTTGCTGTGAGAAAGGATCACAAAGAAGATGAACTTCCCAGTCTGTGAAATGACCTTACTGCATTTCTTAGCAGATATTAAAGAAATAGTGGTAGGCGATGCTACCTCTGATATCCTGTACAATTTTCTTCCCAAAGTAATAATAAAACTGCAGGGTCTAGACTCATACACAACATGACGCTTCCACAAATATGGTTTTCCTAAAATAATATCACAAATGTCAAGGGGAGAAATATCACACAATACCTCGTCTTTGAAAGGATTGATGCCATAGGGAAGACAACACTATTGGATGACACAAAGATCTCTTCCTTGGCGAAGCTAATCGATGGTGTAGGGCTTCGAGTGTGATGTCGTTGGCAGGTCCAACTACTTGATGACCTCTACTGAGAATAGGTTCTTTCGACTGTCTCTATCGACAATGAAATGAAGCAAATCCCACTTTACCCACATTTGTGAGTGAAAGAGGTGTTCCCCTTCCTCTAGTTCTTTTGGTTCACTTGGATGGACTTTGGTGGTAGCGACAGTGGAACTAGATTCAAAATCTATAATCTGCTTCCCTCCTTATAGATTTGATTCAGAGTCGGAATCGGTCTCTAACTTGGAATCCTTTAGCTCGGCCATGAGTGATTTCTTGGAGCAACATTCTTCGGTGTTGTGCCAAGGGATTTTATGGTATCCACACCATTTTCTTGTGTCCTTCTTCATCTTCTCATTTCCCTTCTTGTGTTGCAGCTTGGACTAGTTTTCTTGAGAGTGGCCATATTTTCTCTATCCCTTTTTGTGTGGGTTGGGGTCGCCTTTGCCCTGCTTCAGCTGTGAGGAGTTTGTAGATCCAAATTCTCGCCTCTTCTGCTTAAATTTTTGCTTGATCTTGACAACATATCTATAAGTCGTACCCAATGAGACGATGTCCAGAAACTCCATTACTGTTTGAGTGTACCTATGAAAAAAACCATGGAATTTGAGCACTATATGTCTCTCATATTCTTTGATAACCAATTTGGTGCACAGGGTATGGAAAATATTAGTGAAATCAGGAACTATCTAGCCCCTTTCCTGACATAGGGTGGTCCATCTAGTGTACTGGTCCTCGTAGCTTCCAACAGGGTAGTATTATTATTTAATGGAATCTTGGAAGGAATCCCATGTAGTGGAAACCGTAAATATTTCATATTCCTCTATGGCCCTTTTCTCATAGTAAGTATCACACCAGTCCTTAACATGGGGGATGACCTTGAGGAGTGCAAAAGTAATATTTTCCCTATCAGAAAAATTGTGCACCAAAAAATACCCTTCAAGCAGATTCAACCATTTATCTACAACATCCAAATATATTAGTCCTTCAAATAATGGAACATACAAATTTACATGTACCTAGAAGGGGGTTGCATGGCCACTTGATGAATATGCTTCTCCTATTGGCAGTCGTCAAAGGATCTTGTTGGTTGTGGAGCCTGATTATCTTCCTGATTCATAGGTCTTTGTTTTCAGCTGTGTTTATACTCCATGAATACTTTACACCCCATAATAATGTACACTCATCCATGCAGGGGAGTGGATGGGGGGGTTACCCCCCCTGCAGGGTCTGGGGGCAAGCAAGCCCCCAAAGGAAAAATTGCCTTGTAAATGTATATTGTAATTTCATTGTAAATTTGGACCATTCATTATAAGGTCGCAGATATGAAGGTATAATTTATGTCAGGGTTTTTTTCCCTAGAAGGTAACCCTCCTTTATGAGGGAAATTTGTTTCGGCTATGCATCATTGTGAATATTGTATTCTGAGAGAGGATACTGTGAGAGAAAGAAGAGGAAGTTACAGCATGTGTGTTGTAGGTTATATCCCTTCATTTGCTGGATAATAATAAAGGAAGGACGTGGAAATTTCTCTGGTGGATGTAGCCCACACTGGTGAACCACGTATATCTGTGTATCTATTGTATTGTGTATATTCTATGTTTTATTTGCTCATTTGTTTTATTTTATTGCTTTACAATCCTATTTTTCTAATAGATCTGTGCAAAGTTGTCCATCATTTCGTTCCTTTTTCATGCAAGGGCTTCCTCGGACAACATTTTAAAAGGATTTCCCACTCCATCATATTTCTTTTCATCCCCCATGAGTTGTTGTCAGTCTCGACATGACCGATCTTGCAAAGGCTCGATTGGTTCGAGTCCCAACTTCTTGTACCCAGATCTTGTCGGGGACATGCACGAAGAAAAATAAATGAAGAGAAAACCTTTATGATACCAATGATCCAGATTTAGAAGTGAAACGAACTGGTTAATAGACTAAATATAATAAACATAGAGATATGGAGAACAACACAGATATCCAGTGAACAATATCTTCGATTGAATAAATGAAATAGGCTAAAACTGTAAAATTGCAGAACTGAAACAACTTGCTTGAATGGTGGTAGCTATCTTTGAGAAGAGATGTGGTTGCTACGCACATCCATCTAAGTAAAATGATTACAATGAGGCTTGAGAGGCCCTTTTTATATTACTCATGAATTCAAAAACCCTAGACATCCAAAAACCTAACCCTAGGAGGTGAAACACCAAAATTCATGTGGGCCCCTATGGGTAAGTTGGTACCTCAACTTCCTGGGGTCATAACTTTTGCATACAACTTTTGTTTTAGGCACGTGATAGCCCATTGGAAATTTCTTTTCAAGAACTACACATTACACCATCAAAATCTGACTTTGTCTATAGTTTGACTGTGGAAAGCCAAAAAACACCGTTTAGAGTCCCACAACGACCCTGGAAGTACATAAAGATGTGCTGACATGAAAAAAAACAAAATAATCCAATTGGATTAGGTGGGAGGCCACTAGTGTCCTCCTAGAATATGTGTAGGGATTCAGACAGCCCCAAAAGTGTAGAACCCACAATTAAAAAGAAGTACAGAAGAACATGTTGAACTAAAAACTGTCAAGAGGATCCAGTTGGAATAGGTTTGTGGCCTCCAATATCCACCTAGATCAGAGTGGGTATATATGGGATTGCACATTATGGAAGAAGTATCTTCCAATGCTCTACAAAATGGCAAAGAGAGAAATTGGGTGGCCATAAACATCGTCACCCTAGTTACCAATGAAGAAAGAATGCTTGAATGCACTCATGTGAAAATTTTAGTTTCATGTATCATGATTTGTGGTCATGATCAGCTGAAGCAGAAGAACACAATCCTAATGTAAAAAAAATTTGTGTAAATCAACCATGTGGTAAAAGGATGGCTGATTTACAACCCACCAAGGCAACGTGCCTAATATGAAAAGTAATAATCTGAAAATCAATGCAAGGGTGCATTGTGTGTGAATTTGGCCATGGATATTGGCACATTGATTAAACTCATTTGATGATTTCATTTTGAAATGCTTGGTATGCTAAAATAATGCATGTGTAAGGAATGATATTTCCTTTTTGAATAGATGAATTTGATTTTTAGTATGCACAATTCTGAAATTGTTTGTGAGCCACTACAAGTGTGCAATGAAAATATAATGTGCATGAGGAACTAATAGTTTGTTTGGCTGAGTGAAGAATGAATTGCAGGGAGGAACTGTCTTGGACATGGCTTATTTGTAATCCCATAAGGAATACAAATCCCTACTGGTTATGAAATATCCAAACTACCATGAGAAAGAAATCTCATGCTTGTGGGATTTGGTTCCTATATTGGACAGATCTGAAAATAGAAATGTGGAACTTTAAATATGTGGGTGACGGATTTGAAAGAATTTCGATTGAAATAATGAAAGCAACTCATGAATTTCTATATGTATGTGATACAAGTGAGAGGAAAAATCTTTGTTCAGGGAGGATAGATGATGGCTGTCAAATCTAGAAAGCATGGAATACAGGCTATTGTTGTGACATGAGAACCTTGTGATAAGACACGATCCCCATAGAATGATGTATTGTTGTGATATGGGCTGAAGGGATCCTTTCTATAGAGAAAGTGTGAGGGATGCCTCAGTTGTAAGAGTTGGGAAGGTTTCATAAATTATTCTTGTGTGAGAATGACCTAGCAAGGAAAGATGGATCACCCTAGGGACTATATAGTAGAGAAGGGGATGCCTGAGAATAGTCCCGGAGTGTGAGTGACCACAAGGAAGAGGAGACTCCAATAGTTTTTGTAATATGTTGATTTTGATCATGCACACAATGGGTATGTCAAGGAAAGAAGTAAGACAAGTTAATGAGACAACCATATGGATGCAGATCCATGAACTGCATAGATAAGTATTGTGCTAACTTGTGAATATTTTCACTTGAATTTAAACAACAATAAAATGTTTTGCATGAAATGATAATGTGCTTGTTGTTGAAAATTACGGTAGGCATGTTCTGAAATTCCAAATTTTAAGTAAGGACCATATCGGGAAGATGAATAACATTGTTAGGATAGATGAAAGAAGAAGTAATGGCATGTGTTCCTGAGAAATAAAGAACATTGAGGTCAGTGTTCCTTTGAAGGGGGAGGGGATTGTACACCCCATATCTAAACCCTGAATACATGTAATAAATCATGGTTATTGATTGCCATGCAACGGCATGTGAATATTGTAAATGTATTATTATTTAATTGTCAATGCCAAAATTGATTGTGGGGTGAAGAATTAAAGTAAAATCCATGATATCACTAATGGAATGAGAGGAGGACCTAATAAACTAAAAGACCTCAAGCCTTATTCATATTATATCCCTTAGCCTTGATTTCAAGAAAAATCAGTTAATGAGGGAGGCTTGTAGTTGAAAAACCAACCACCTGAATGAATAGAATTATGGAAAGTTGTCATAATGGATAAGAAGCGATCATCTAGAGGATGGCAGGAAAGATCACCATGGGTCTCCAGGATTGACCCACAAGTTTCCTTATGATAGAAAAAAGAGAAGGATAGGTCGAGAACCTTCCTAAGGAATGCATGTGATCGAGATATGCATAAGGAGAGAACTAGAGGAGGGTCGGGCCTATGAGGAAGAGAGTTGTTGAAAGGAATGCACAAGCATGTGCAATAGAAGGATCAGATAACCCATAGAAGGGTACTGAGATGGAGTAAAGACTTGAAACTGGACATGAGCTAAGAGAGTCGTGAGCTTGATGCTGAAAGGCATCTGATAAACCTCGAAGAGGCATGGGCTAGGTGGGTGTAAGGAAAATCTCTACCAAGAGTAGAGTGAAGGAGAGTGACCTTCAAATCTTGTTGAGAACCTGAGAGAGATTCCATATTGGTATCATCGCTTGGTTTCCATAATGATAAAAGTGAATGCATCTGAGTCTATGGTTGGGTGGAGAGGCAAACATCCACAGTCAGTTGGTTGGTTGCAAATTGTAACTAGATACATATTTCATAGACTCTATGTAATTGAATTGAAATGCATGATTGAATGCCTCTACTTGTGCTATAAATACAAATACTTGATTTATAGTAATGATTCTTATTGTATTGGAAAAATCTTGCATTTGAGTGATGATAGGATGGTAAGAATGGTCATGCCCTACACAATTGAATATCGTTGTTATGGGAAATCTGTGGATGGAAACTAGGATTATAAGTTAATAGTTGAATGTAAGGTATTGAGTCTAAGAAGGTGATATAACTCTCCTTCACAGTCAAAGGGAATTGTTGGATGTGTTATGTATGAGAGGCTAGAGAAGGATGTTAACTATATGGTCTTCCCCTTTGATAAATTGGTGGGGTCGTAGGACCTTGAACCCTCATTCAAGTGATAGATGATGGGCTTGTGCTTGTTGTGGATAAGGGAAAGATCCCAAAGAAAAAATAACATTTTTTGAGCTCGATGGAATCACAACCGTTGGATCAGTGGAGAAAATAGATCCAGACTCTTCATCAAAGTAGGTTACCATGCCTGGAGAGAATGTACCTGAGTTAATATGGATCATTAATTAGGGATTAACCTAGAATTAACCTCTATCATAGATCATTGTGGTCTCATTTAAGAAATATTTGGAGGAGAGATAATGTCAACATGATGTACCATGCATACCTGGAATGCCGACGTGTCCAGAAATTGATAGGTGTCATCCTGTGAATGGAAACAGGTAATAGGCCGATGGGCCATAATGCATGCCCCTTAGGTGAAATATGTCTTAGACCTCCATTTTAGCCTTGAATGTCAGACCAAAAGTTTGAAAGATCTTGACTATTGATCGAAGTACATCTAGGATGTGATCTCGATCATTGATCGATGTGGAAGCTCTTATAAATTGATGAGAGGAGGGATGACATCACGCTAATGTTATGTCGACATCACATTAACTAAAAGAGCATACGTGTATGAGGAAGCCACATGGAGGCCTGTAATTAGTGTAGGTAATAGGGATTGGGTCCCTAATGAGTTTAATGGGTGGAAAGGTGAGATGAATGGGTCCACGAGTCTGCTAACCCATGAACCCGACAAACTCACAAAATAATATAAGTTATGAGTGTTAGAAGAGAAGAATGGACTCAGATGAGTTTGTGAGTCTGCCAACTCACGAACCTAACAAAATCACTGACTAATCTAAGTGTTGAGACTTCTCTGACAGACTTATGGAGGGGAGGTACAAAATTGTACATTCGTGAGTCCATGTAGATGGAAAGATGGTTAAGTGTTGAGAATTCTTAGATGGACTTATGAAGGGGAGGTACAGAATTGTACATCTGGGAGTCCATGTAGATGGAAAGATGGTTAAGTGTTGAGACTTCTTGGGTGGACCTATGAAGGGGAGGTACATAATTGTATGTCTGCGAGTCTGTGTAGGTGGAAAAATGGTTAAGTGTTGATACTTCTCGGATGGATTTATAAAGGGGAGGCACAAAATTATTTGTCTGTGAGTCTGTGAATCCACGAATGAAAAATAAGTTAAGTGTTGGTGGCGAGTTCATGAAAAGCATGAATATAGACCATGAGTCCATAAGACCATTGCCCATGAGTCCGTGAATACAACAAGGTAGCTAGGATGCCATTAGGATGACATATGTCCATTAATAACAAGATGACGAGCTGAGTGGGGTTCCACTATGGCAGGCTAGGCTAGTGCCATGCCATAACCTGAGTGTTTCCACATCAATTGGCACAAATTAAAAAATGTCACATGGATACCACGTAACAGTGAAAGAGATGTTGTCTATGTAAACCCAAGAACTTCGGGAGGTCATAGATTTGGTTCCAGAGCTTAGTTCTGACTGAAATTACCGACCTTGTAAAGCTCTTGATGAGCAAAAGAGGATGGAGCTATGATAGAGAAGATTTAAGGTTCTTAAGAGAAGAAAAAATTTAATACCCCATCCTTTAAAAAGGTACTTAGGGGGTCGGGTCTGTTATATATATATATATATAGGTGGATATAGAAATATTTTATTTATGGTCTACATTGAAATTATTTTTTTCTTATTAATATTTTTTAAATGCCACATGTCAACTCCATAATATTAGGCATTGATGGAATTACACATATCCCTGAGTCTAGGAAGTAGAAAGCACCTATTAACGAATTTAGTTACGCTATCTCTTCATCTCTCTATAAAGTTGATATAGAATTATTTTACTTAAGATGGATATTGGAATATTTTATTTATGGCCAACATTGAAAAAAAATTTGTTATTAATTTTTTTTTAATATCACATGTCAACTCTATATTGAAAACAAAAGGAATTGTGCATCTCCCTCACACTAAACTGTAGAAAATGCCTTTCGACACAATAATTTTACTATTTATATATTTTTTAATTAAATAAAAAATACACGACCTCACTAAGAAGAAGGTAGTTTTATTGATTTAACGAAATATATTTCATGTTTAAGGAATGATTGAAATGTTTATGAAAACATTATTTGTCCCTTGTAAAATAGTAATAGTCACTTGTAAACTATTCTCAAAAGGAAAGTGTCCTTGGAAGCTCTCATTGGGTCCTATTACCACTTTCAGGTGTCACATCAATACACAACATAAATGGGTAATGGAGTACATATAGATTTTGAATATGGTGTAAGATAAAACCCAAACATTTTGCACCTTTTCTTAATCTCGCAGATTCTTGATTCTTATGGATAGATTGTCTAGTTGGCAACATCAATAATCCAACACCTCCACTCATCCAAATGCCCTTACCCAAACCATCGTTACTGTGTGTCACCTCGGCCATCCCTCAAAAAGTGATCAATCCCATCAGCCAATGTAACCGTCATCTGAGGTAATGCATGCCATAGTTAGATAAAATATATGAACCAAACACACGGTGAGGCTACGCTCACTTCTCTATTTTATTAAATGAAGATGGATTACATCCTTATATAGGAAAATACTCTACCGAGTCGGTTACATGCAAACCAAAGACAACTAGACTCTTAACTAAGAACTGACTCTTAACACGCCTACAACTGACTCTCACAACTGAAGCTTATAACTAGTGCTTACAGCTGGTGCTTTCTCCATTATTTCCAAGTCTCCCCCTTAATGGAGAATGGATTGACTTCTACACCTAACATCTCCCTAAACAGTTCAAACTTAATATTTCCAAGAGGCTTAGTGAAAATATCAGTAGCATTTTCACTAGTATTACAATACACAAGAGTTATTTCATTTGAATGCAACTTTTCTCGAACAAAATGATACTGAGCTTCAACATGCTTTGTCCTTGCATGAAAAATTGGATTCTTCACAATATTGATTGAAATTTGATTGTCACATCTGATCATCATAGGTTCCTTTCGTTCTTCTCAAACATCTTGAAGAAGTCTTCTTAACCAAACAGATTCACAAGTTGCTGCACACAAGGATTTATATTCTGCTTCAGTAGAAGACAAAGATATAGTAGGCTGCTTTTTACTGCTCCATGAAACAACCCTAGATCCAATGTTGAACGCATATCCAGTGGTTGATCTTCGATCATCTAGATTTCCAACCCAATCAGAATCTAATTAACCTGTCAACTCAACATTAGATGCATCAGTATACTTAATACCATAATCAAGTGTACCTTTTATATACCTGAGTATGCCTTTGCTGCATTCCAATGGATTTCATGAGGTTTCGCCATGAACTGACTGAACACACTCACAGAATATGAAAACAGGTCTGGTTGTGGTGAGATAATTCAGACTACCCACCATCTGTCTATACACAGTGCCATTCACCTCCTTCGAACCATCATCACAAGACAGTTTCACATTCTATTGCATGGAAACAATAGAAGGCTTACACTCATCCATTTTAAATCTCTTAAGTATTTCTCTGATATACTTACTCTAACAAACAAAAGTTTGGCCTGCATTTCTCCAAAATTCAAGACCTAGGCAATAATGTAACTCACCAAGATCTTTCATTTCAAATACCTTTGATAACTGCTCCTTGATTTCATCAATTAACTTATCTGCATTTCCTGTAATTATTAAATCATCAACATATAATGAAATCAATACTATAT